>PISW01008720.1:0-70410 GCA_004023785.1 Mungos mungo | reverse complement strand
AAGAGGGGGAAAGGGAGGAAGGGAGGAAGGAAGGAGGAGGAGGGGGAGGAGGAAGGGGGAGGGGGAGGAGGAAGTATGTGGGGGCGGAGGGGGAGGGGAAGGAGGAGGGGGGAGATGGGAGAGCAGGGGGAGGGGGACACAAGGTTCAGACACGTGGGTGCCGCCTGGAAGAGCGCCAAGGACATGACGCGGAGTGGAAGAAGCCAGGCGCAGAAGGACAACTGTTGTCATCTTTAATGGGGACATTCACATCCGCGCAGCCGTCACCAGCACCGCCCGCTCCAGAACTTTCTGGTCTTCCCCAACTGCACGGCCCCGTGGGGGCGGAGGCGGGCGGGCGGCCGTGGTCTCCGGGTCCTTCCCGGTGACGGAGCCCCGGGGGCTGCAGGGGCGCCGGCCGGGCCGCGTCTGGGGAAGGTGGCCGGGTGGCCCTCTCCCTTCCCCCTTCACAAAAGCGCTGAGCCTTCGCTCAGCCAGCCTTCCAGCTGGAACTGAGTCAGCGTTCCTCTCTGCTGAGTTCAAGGTTGGCCCCCCTGCTCTGCTGGCGGCCGGATCCCTCGGAAGGAGCCGAGTGGCAGCATCGCGAGAAAGCAGTCGTTGGCAGGCGCCACACTATCCTCCCGAGGGACAGGCGGGGACGGGGAAGCCCATCTGAGGAGGACCCACTACCCTTGAGACCAAAACCGTGCAAGTGGCCACTCGCCAAGGGTGGGGGGGGGTTCGGGCCCCCCGCGAGGGAGATGGTGGGCTGGCAACTTTGATTTCATGAGCAAGGCAGCTTCTAGTGTCCCCAAACCGGCTCA
Organism: Mungos mungo; assembly: GCA_004023785.1. Lineage (NCBI taxonomy): Eukaryota > Metazoa > Chordata > Mammalia > Carnivora > Herpestidae > Mungos > Mungos mungo. The sequence goes on along the minus strand of PISW01008720.1, from coordinate 69,607 downwards.
CCAATCTTACGCCCATTCTCCAGATGCCTCAACTGAGGCTGACGCGGACAGAATATTGGTGTCCCCCGAAATTCATATATTGACTACAACATATTCCCAGCATGACGTCATCAGGAGGCCCCCCGAGCAGGATCAGCGTCCTTGTAACGGACGCCCCAGGGAGCTCCCGCGCCCCCTCTGCCGCACGAGGGCACGGCCAGATGACCGTCCGTGACCCAGGATGCACGGAGTCTGCCGGCGTCCGGATCGCGGACTTCCGGCCTCCGGAGCTGTGAGGGCCGCGTTGGCCGTGCGAGCCCCGGGCCCACCGCCCTTGCACCGCGGCCTGGGCAGACGGAGAGAGAAGCCCACGGAGAGCTGGGGGGGCCTCGGAGGCGGCGGGACCCCCGGCCCCAGAGACGGGGGCCGCACGGCCGGCTGCCGCGGGTCCGCTGCAGGCTGCTTCCTGCAGAGCCGAGTGCTCCGGTGTTGGGGTGCCATCGACCCCCCTCAGTCTCTCCCACCCCAGCCGCACGCCCGCAGTCTCATGCCGTCCTGCCTTCCGGAAGGGCCTTCTCGGACCTGCTGCCTTGCTCCCCTCCCTCCTCCAAAGGAGGGGCTCTGAAAGTGCGCCTCCCCGAAGGAATTCGGACCCGCTGCTTCTGGCTTAAACAATACACTCAAACCCCAATGCGTATGAGCAAGTGCGGGGAGGCAGGAAGGCCCGGGGAGGCCACGGAGGACGGGGAGGGGGGGTGGGAAGGGGCAGGGACCCTCTCCGTGGAGGGCATTGAATGCAGAGCAAGAGCGATGGCTTTGAGCCAAACGGGGGGGGGGGGGGGGGGGGGGCGGAGCCGAGGGCTGCAGGCGGCTCCGCGTTGGCTCCCTGTTGGGCCTCGAGCGTCTGCCGGGGTCACGCAGGCCTCCCGAAGGGCGTCTCTTAAGGGGGCGTGCACAAAAGACGCCCTGCGGAGGCCCCGGGTCCCAGGGCAGCAGGACGAATGGTGGACGAACAACGGACGGACGAATGAGCGATGGAGCTGGGTCCACGGAGCGCGGCAGCCCCCGCCCGCCACCCGAGCCCCAGCCTGCGTCCGCGCAGCTGGGAAGCTGGGGTCCCGGCGGGCTGCGGGCGGGGGCTGCCTGACCTGTCTCCAGAGGCCGGGGTGGGACTGCGGGCCGCAGGGCTCCGGCTTCCTGTCCGAGAACCCTCCAGGGAAGGAGCTTGTTTTTCCAGAATGCCAAGGGCCACCTCTTGTCCGAGACACCGCTGTGCACCGTCAGGCGAGGCCTCCGGCGGCTCGGAGGACCCCCCGAGAGCAGCTTCAGGGCCTGAGGGACGGGACAGAAGTCCCCGAGCCGTCAGAGGGGCCTGGAGGAGGGGTCCGGACGGGAGCCGGTCAGATGGCTTCGTGCGGCGGAGGAGAGGCAGCTACCTCCACGTCCCTCGCCTCAGCCTAATTGGCTGTGCAAAGGCCCTGTGACCACACACAGTCCCATCCTGATGAGCGGGGGTCGGGGGGGCCAGGGCTTCAACGCAGACATTCCCGGAGGGGTGCGGGGATGCAGCTCTCACAGCTGGTGAAAGGGGCCTGGAGACGGAGACATTATCCCGTTATCCTGGATGCTCCATGTCACCAAAATGTCACCCGACCGGGGGGGGGGGGGAGGCAGGGAGCGAATGCAGGCGGGACGGGAGTCTGGAGAAGGTGAGCGGGTGCCCCCTGTGGTGCCCGGCTCTCCGGAGCCGTCAGGTAATACTGTGCGTCCCTCTAAGCCACTAAGTCTGCGGCAATCGGGGACAGCAGCGAGAAGAAAGCCGCCCGCGCCCCCAGCCTGGCTCCTGCCTCCGCTGGCCAAGCTCTGGCCTCCTTGGGGATGGGTCAGCGAACTCCTTCCCTGCGGCCAGCTTGCTCCAACGCCTGTCTCTGGACCTAGAAACTTCTACCTCCAGCCTCAAGACGTGGAAGGCCCTCCCGGCAGCGGGACCCAAGGGCCTGGGGCCACCGCCTTGGGTGAAGGGGCCCGTCCTGTAGGGGAGAGAAGTAAATACACAGGACGTGGGACCACAGACCCCCCCATTTTTCTCTGCGCTGGAGACACACTGCCTGAACCTCCAGCCTGACCCCCTGGCCTCTTGTGGGGCCGAGCCAACTGCTTCCTCAGACTCGCCAGCCCTTTCCGCCTCCTGCCCTTGCCCGGGCCGCTTCCCCTCTGCAGCAGGTGCTCGAGCGCCTGGCTCATCCTCACCCCTCCCTCTGGCGTCTCCCGCCGGCCCCCGCCCGGGCCCCGGCCAGCTGGCTCATTCGCTCAGATGTCCCCCAGCACGTCCTCTGTGTCCCCGGGCGGCGGGCAGGACAGACACGCAGCCCTTGGCTCGGCGAGCTGACCGTCTGGGGCCCCGCGCTGCGTTCTCACGACACGCAGCCGCTTGGAGTGTGTGGTCACAGCCGTGCGAGGACCACACCGTGTGACCGCCACCCCGGCCCACACAGAAGACACGTCCATCGTCCCCAGAGCGGCTCTGTGCTCCTTCTCTGTCGGTCGCCCCCTCCAGGGAGCCCCCCCGCATGTGTTTTATGTCACTGGGAGCGGGTGCGTCTTCTCGGCACTTTACTGGAAATGGGGTCACACACCGTGCTCTGTGGGCCCAGCTCCGGGGCGGCTGGGGCCTGCTGCCTACTCGTTTTTTTAATGTTTACTTCTTTATTTGGAGAGAGAGGGGGAAAGCACGAGCAGGGGAGGGGCAGAGAGAGGGAGGGAGAGAGAGAATCCCAAGCAGGCTCCACATGGCCAACGCAGAGCCTGACTCGGGGCTCGATCTTACAAACCGTGAGATTGTGACCAGAGCCAAAATCAAGAGTCAGCGGCTCCACCGCCCGAGCCACCCGGGCGCCCCACTGTCTGCTCTTGCAAGGCCTGTAGACTGAGAACGGGTTTTACTCGGGGCGCCTGGGGGCTCAGCCGGTGAAGCGTCCGGCTTTGGCTCAGGTCATGATGTCACAGTTCACGAGTTCAAGCCCCGAATCAGGCTCTGTGCTGGCAGCTCGGAGCCTGGAGCTGCTTCCGATTCTGCGTCTCCCCCTCTCTCTGCCCCTCCCCTGCTCATGCTCTGATTCTCTCTCTCAAAAATAAATAAAACATTAAAAACAAGAATGGTTTTTACCTTTCCTTCCGTGTTTCAAAGTCCTGGACAGACTGTGTCTTCCTCGTATGGCTTTAGATCTGCAGAAAACCGAGCAGACAGCACACAGGCCTGCAGGCACGCCCCCCCCGCCAATCCCCGACCCCCCGCCGCTGTCCCCTGAACCCCACGGAGCGCGTTGGGTCACTCTCGGTGCCGTATGGGGGTTGGCACAAACGCTCAGTGACAGGTGCCTGCCTGCTGTTCCCTGGACTTCCTCCGGGCTCTGCCTGCTCTCCCCTTGCTCTCCCCCTGACCTCGGGTGACCCCTGGCTTTCACAGAACGGCCTAGCGTTGGAAACACACGGTTTGCAGCCCTTGCAGCCGGCCTCCTTTCCCTCCGCGACCACGCCTGTGAGGTTCCTCCGTGTCCTCCCGTGGCCGGGCCGCCCGTTGCTTTTCGGCGCTGGGTCAGATTCTATCGTCCGGATAAACCACAGTTCACGCATCCACCTGCTGAAGGCTCTCTTGGTTGCTTCCCGTTTGGGAGACTGGGAACAGAGCTGCTGTGGGGGCGCCTGGGGGGCTCAGTCGGGTAAGGGTCCGACTTCGGCTCAGGTCACGATCTCGAGGTTTATGAGTTCGAGCCCCACCTCAGGCTCGCCGCTGTCAGCCTGTCAGCGCAGAGCCTGCTTCGGATCCTCCGTCCCCCTCTCTCTGTGCTCCCCTCCTTGCACTCTGCCCAAAATACATAGATATTTTTTTTAAAAAAGGAATAAAGCAGCTTACAAACATTCCTGTGCAGGTTTTTTAGATGGACAGTTTTCAGTTCACCGGGGTAAATACCCAGCACGATTGCTGGGCCGTGGGGTAAGAGGACGTTTGGTTTGGGGCCGCCTGCGTGGTTCAGTCTGTTACACATTCGACTCGATTTCGGCTCAGGTCGTGATCTCCTGCTTGATGCCCCCGAACGATGGATTTGGGGAAATACGTACAAAGACAAGCCAGCCTGTGCGCCCCGGGAGGGGTGGGGAAGGAAGCCGGGGAACGGGACAGACCCCACGGGGTCTGTTCTCCCCTACGGGGGACAGTAGGGTGGCATTTCCCAGCCTCGTTCGCGGTGAGCCGTGGCCGCGGAAGGGGAGTCAGGGGCCGGGAGGCACGCGGAGGCTGAGCCGCAGCCTCCCCTGGGGGCTCCCTGACCTCTTCCTTTTCCCACAGCTGGAAGTCAATGTCACAGTGAAGCCCAGGGACTTGGTGGAAACGTTTGATGGGGCAGGACACGAATGAGGGTGAGGATGGGGGCCCCCCACCCGCACACCACCCTGAGCCCCGAACCCTGACTGTTATGTGAGCGAGAGACTCGCTTGTGTTAAGCCACGAGGGGGGGTCTTTCCAAATCTGGCCCTGTGGGGGGTGTGGGGGCAGCGCGGCCGGCTGTGCGGCAGGAGGGACGGTGGGGAGCAGGGCCGACGGAGCCCCCGCCGCGGCGGCCGGGACAGCCACGCTTCATCCCTCTACGTGCAGCTGCAGGGGGACGCGGACCCGGCATGGCCGGAAACCCTGACTTTTCCAGAGACGCTGGAGGAATGTCCTCGTCACCAAACGGCAGTGACTTATTTAAAAATAGGGGCTCCTGGGTGGCTCTGTTGATAAGCGTCCAGCTCTTGATTTGGCTCAGGTCACCATCTCACCGTTGGTGAGTGTGAGCCCTGCACCGGGCCTGCGCTGGCCGGGCAGAGCCTGCTGGGGGTTCTGTCTCCCTCTCTCTGCCCCTCTCCCACTGTCTCTCAAAGTGAATAAGCTTTAAAAAAGAATTTTTTTAGTAGATTGTGCCCCCTTGATTCAATGCACCAAATGGCTGGACCTGACCCCTGGGCCACCGGCTTGCAACCTCCGCCCGTTCATTCAATTAATATGCATTTATTGAACAACTGTGCGCCAGGGGCAGCCTCGGGAAAGCGAACAGGAGACAGTAGTGCCCTGGCAGGGACGCGGAGGGGCAAGACCCGTGCAGTCCGAGAGCGGTGGCCGGCCCTGGGCTGGGGCACAGGGCAGCCAGGGCCCCGGTCCTCACCCAGCCTGTGCGGCCTCACAAAAGCCCCTCTTCCTGGGGTGGAGGGTCTGTATGGGGAGTCCAGCGGCCTCCCGGCCTTCACGAAAAAACGCTGAGGGACGCTTCGCTTCCCTACGGCCTGGAAACCTAAACTCCCAGCCATTTGCTAATTACTATGCCCTTGAGCAAAGCTGTTCATCTGAAACACTTGAAACGATAATGGCGTATTTGACATAATAGGAACAAACAAGATGAACAGGACGGCGGAAGCCGTGGCCCACACTAGCCCCCTGCCCACCTGGGGCAGCGCTGGTTGGGGGGTCGCCGGACCCGGGCCGGGCAGGGCGGGCGGAGACATACGTCCCTACGTGTCCCCGGCCGGGCTGTGCTGAGCACATCTTTCTGCAGCAGGTTTCTGGCTCAGACGGAGCGCTCATCACGTCTGGGTGTGGAGCCGCCTGCCCGGGTGAATCACGCTTCCTGCTGTGTGTCCTGGGGACAGCGACTTCCCCTCTCTGCCTGCCCATTTCCTCCTCCTGGAGCCGAGAGGAATGTCCACCTCTGAGGTCCTCCCCGACGAGACGGGCCTGTAAACACGGAGCACGGCACTGGGCACAGGAATGCTCCCTGCTGGGCCTCCGTTCCTGACCCGCGGAGGCCGGAGGAGAGGGGTGCAGAGGGGGACACCCCACCACGCACCCCTGTGCTTCCTGGTCTGTCACGCACAACCCTGCCTTTAGCTCTCGGGTCCCCCTTTGGGGAAGGCTCTCATCTCCTGCCTGCCCGGCGGTGTCCAGTACGAAGGATTCCAGAAATTCTCGAGTCAGCAAGGAGGGGAGGGGCGAGCTGGCAGTCTCTTGATAAGAAATGTTCTGAGGACCCGGCCCTCTAAGTCTGAGCAGATAAGACGGTGAGCCGGGTGGGGCCTCACGCAGGGCCTGTGTGCACTCCCACGGCCCATGCACACACTCCCAGGGCCCATGCACACACACCCAGAGCTGTGCACACACTCCCAGGGCCCATGCACACACTCCCAGAGCCGTGCACACACTCCCAGAGCTGTGCACACACTCCCAGAGCCGTGCACACACACCCAGGGCCCGTGCATACACACACCCAGAGCTGTGCACACACAGCCAGGGCTGTGCACACGCTCCCAGGGCCCGTGCACACACAGCCAGGGCTGTGCACACGCTCCCAGGGCCCGTGCACACACACCCAGGTCTGTGCACACGCTCCCAGGGCCCATGCACACACACCCAGAGCCATGCACACACTCCCAGGGCCCGTGCACACACACCCAGAACCTGCGCTGGCGAAGTTAGGTTGTAGTAGAAGTTTCCAAACTGCCCCCAACGTGGCCAACAATGTCCCCAGCGCCACGTTTCGAGCCCCGCCCCCCACACGAGGGATGCGTCGAGGGTGGCCCGCCCCCCAGCGCCACCCAGGCCTGCCTCGCCCCACCCTGCCTCTGGGCTGCAGGGCCGTGAAGCCCCAGGTGGGCTATACACACAGGACCTTGTCACCTTCAGAGACAACAGGACTGCAAAGGAGACCTCGTCAGAGGAGCTTCCAACTGACAGGTTTCAAAGGGGCTTATTTTTTAGGACAATAGAAAAGGTGCTTATTGTAAAAATGCTCAGAAAAAGCTTTCAGCTCTAAAAGAAGAAAATGAAACCCTCTGTCACCTGGCCGTAGAGCGGTGATCTCCACTGCCATGTTTTTAAGTTTATTAATTTTGAGAGAGAGAGAGAGAGAGCAGAGGAGGTGCAGAGAGAGAGGGAGAGAGAAAGAGCCCGGAGCAAGGCCTGCACTGACGGTACAGAGCCCGACACGGGGCTCGAACCCACAAATTGCGAGACCATGATCTGACCTGAAATCAAGAGTCGGTCGCTTAACCAACTAAGCCCCCTCCCCCCCGCCCCCGGTGTCCCTCCACCGCTACTTTAGCGTATTTTTTCTGGTTTTTTTCCCCAATACGTTTATACGGCCCTAGGACTGCGGCTCACTTTTAGTACCTGCTTACTAAACACCAAGCACTGTTTTTAAGCATTTTGCCTACATTCACTCCTTTAATTTTCTTAACTATTCGTTCAAGTGGCTCCTGCTATTGTCCTCACTTTCCAGATGAGGAAAACGAGGCCCAGAGAGGCGAAGTGACCTGCCCGGAGCCACACGGCTGCTGCGGGGCCCCTCTCCCAGCCTCGTCCGTATTCACCTGCAGGCGCAGGAGTGCGGAGTGCGTGTGGTCGTGGACTCAAGAGTCCCAGCTTCGGAGTCCGGGAGCCCCCATCCTCGCGGCCCCCTGTGGTCAGGCCATGGCACCTCCTGATCTCCAGTCACCAGCCTGGCTGGGGCGGGGGGCAGGGGGGGGAGGCGTCCAGCGTCAGGACACAGGTGGTGCAGAGCCAGCAGGGCCCCTGCTTTCCCCGGCCCCAGGGCCTCTGCCGGGCATTGCCCTGTCCTCGCCGGGTGTCTGTCATCTCTGCCTCTGAAGATGAAGGGCCATGGCTGCCAAGCGGATCACTGGAAAATGCCAAGACGTCCTTCACCCAGGTGATGTGCCCGCCGGTGCCTCCAGGGGTGCTGGCGTCTGGCGGCCCTGGCTCCTGGGGGACCTGTTCCCAGGCAGCAAGAGCCAGCTTCTCCGGAACCAGCGGGGCGGGAACGGCCCGGCCGGACGCCTGGACTTGAGCAAGGCCGGCCTCCGTGGCCCCATCTGGAAAGTGGGGGTAACGCCGTATTTCACCACAGCGAAGCCCCCCTCCGTGTCACCTGCACGTAACGCCAGGCACCTCTAAGAAAATCCATCACCGCTCACACCCGGACCAGCCCTGGTGGCCGGAAACGCTTCGGTCGCAGTGACACGGGCCTGCGGGCGCGCCGGCCTCGCGGGCCGTGAGAAGCAGCTGGGCCGACGTGCGCAGTGCTCGAGGCAGAACACGGTGCTGCGTGCGACCCTGGGACCCTCCAAGGAGTCTCCGCGGGGATTCCCTCCTCGGGCAGGGAAAACAGGCAACAGGCAGATGGACGAGAGCCACTCCCGGATAATGTCGGGACACACACAGAACAAAGCCTCCCACGGAGCCGTGGGGAGGGTCCGGGCTGGTTAGAGAAGGAGGTCAGGCAAGGCGGTTGACATGAGAGGTGACGGGGCCACGCAGACGTCTGAGGGAAAGGCGTTCTGGGCAGGGGGAACAGCACGTGCCAGTGTCCTGGGGCAGGAACTAATCAGTGTGTCTGAAGAGCAGGAGAAAGGTCCTTGAGAATGGAGCGGAGTGAAGGGAAGGGAAGGGGGTGGGCGGTGAGACAGAGAGATGGGCCGAGGCCTTGAAGGGCATGATGAGGGTGGGTCCGAGAGCAACGGGAGCCGCTGGGGTTGGCGGGGTCTCGTGGATGTTCGCTGCCGCTGCTCTGGCTGCCGGGGGCCGCAGGGGCCGAGGGCACCCCCAGCCTCATAGGGCCGCCCCCGCGGTCACAGGGAAAAACGCATAGGGACTGCTTCTACCGCCCCAGGCGTATAGGAAACACCCGATTATCAGTGGTCGATGTGAGGATTGTTTTTCTACTATTTTAATCAATATTGCCTCTCCATGTGGCCTCAGTCCTGACGAAATCCAAGCTCTCAAAACTCAGAACCTGTCTGGGAAGATGTGTGACGTACACATTAATTGCTTCAAGTCCGGGAGCCCCATCCTCTAGGACCCCAGGGGAAGGGGGAGGTCCCCTCTCACAGCTTGAACGTCCAGGACCAGCTGAGTTCACCCCACCCCCTCCTCCCTGAGCTCCTGGAAAGCCCCCCAGGTGAGCCGGCCAGGCTCTGAGTGCCCTGACCCCCTGGGAGGGCTCTGTGGCCCCACTACCACTTCCCTGCGCAGAGCTCTCCACGGACCTGCTGCCAGAGCCTCGTGTCCGTGGCTGGTGTTCCACGGGGGGCCATCGAGAGTCCCCAAGTCAGAGACCGTCAGAGTTTTGCAGGAAATGCTGAGTCGGCCAAGCTCAGGGTTGGCAAACATCCAGCCCCTCCCCGTGCCCGGCCCGGGCAGACATCACTAATGGATCCCAGCTCTCTTTCCCACCGATGGTCTCAGGACTTTGACCTGTGCCCTGAGGCGGCTGCTCTCAGTGCCAAGGAACTGGCATGGGATCCAAACTTCCTGCTGTCCCCAGTCAGGCACAACGCCCTCATTTTTATAAATGGGAAAACTGAGTCCCCAGTAGCAGGAAGCAAGTGGAACTCAGGCCCCCTGGCTCCCAGAGCACAGCCTCACTCAGCACAGGCACAGGGGCGTCGGCATGGATGGCCTCCCCTGACGCCGTGGCCGGTAAGTATCTGCTTAACAAACAGCAGGAATTAAAAAGAAAGAAAGAAAGAAAGAAAGAAAGAAAGAAAGAAAGAAAGAAAGAAAGAAAGAAAGAAAGAGAAGAGAAAGGGCAGTTTTAGTTGCAGTCGATGAAAACTTGGCTGTGTATGGGGCACCTGGGTGGCTCAGTCGGTTAGGCGTCCGGCTTTGGCTCAGGTCAGATCTCACAGTTCGTGGGTTTGAGCCCCACGTCGGGTTCTGTGCTGACAGCTCAGAGCCTGGAGCCTGTCTTCGGATTCTGTGTCTCCCCCTCTCTCTGACCCTCCCCTGCTTGCACTGTCTCTCTCTGTCTCTCAAAAACAAATAAAAAGCATTAAAAAAATTTTTTAAAAGAAAACTGGGCTGTGTGTGGGGGAGAAATTCATGACATCAAGAGTTGCTAGACATTTAGAAAAGTTGCTAAGGGACATTTCAGAGCATCTTTCCTTGCTGGATGGACTTTAAAAATGGTCCTGAAAAAAAAAAAGCTCTGACTAAGTACCGGTGAGCCTGGGAGAATTCAGGGTTATTATTCAGTCGTCAACAAGGATTTGTTGAGCATTCACTATATGCCAAGCGTAAAGCAGTTGCTGAGCTAAAGAGCAAAAGTAACAGCTAGAAGCCGGGTCTCTGTATCCGTTAGAGAGCTTGCGCCCCGTGGGTCAGGCCGAGCCGGGGAGCTGGACGTGGCCCCTTCCACGGCGGCAGAACAAAACGACAACTTAAACCAACACTAAGGATTTACCTCGCGTGTTTCTGTGGGTCAGGAGGTCGAGGGCGGCTTCTCTCAGGGTGGGGGCTGAGTTGCGTCATCCGAAGGCTTGACTGGGGCCGGAGCAGCTGCTGCCCGGATGGTGCCCTCAGGGGCCGTCGGCCGGTGTCCTGGTCGGCTCAGGCTGCCGGGACAAAAGGCCGCAGACCGGGCGGCTGAAATGACAGGCTTGCTGGTTTTGCGGTGTTAGAGACCGGAAGTCACCAGCAAGGTGCCGGCAGGTGTGGTCTGTCCCGGCCCCTCCCCTGGGCGTGAGGACGCTGTCTTCTCCTGTGTCCTCGCTCGGCCTTCCCTCTGTGTTTGCACCCGGGTTTCGCTTCCTCTTCTCACAGGAACAGAGCTGGGTTGGATCAGGGCCACCTCAGCAGCCTTATTTTAGCTTCGTCATCCCCTGAAAGGCCTTCTTTCCAAATCCAGTCCCATTCCAAGGTGCTGGGACTTACGGACTCCCTGGAGGAATGCGGGGGTACGCAGTCCGGCCCCTAGCAGCACACCTCAGGGCCTTGCTGGCTGTCGGCGGGCGCGAGGCTTCAGTTCCAGGCTCCTAGCTCTGCCTGGCGGGGGTCCCGGCACCCCCTGGCCTCCCAGTGAAACTCCAGCCCCGTCAGAGTTAAATCTTCCCTTCCGGGCCTTCGCATCTGAATGCCTTTCACACGGCACCCGCCCAAGCCAATCAATAATTCATTCCACAAACATTCCTGCTCTGATGTGCCCAAGGAGAATGCCAGGGAGGGACAGAGAAGCAGAAGTCCCATCCCAGGCTGGAGCGACAATATTTAAAAATGATGCGTAGCGGGGCACCTGGGTGGCTCAGTCGGTTGAGCATCCGACTTTGGCTCAGATCATGATCTCACAGTTCATGGGTTTGAGCCCTGCATCGGGCTCTGTGCTGACAGCTCAGAGCGTGGGGCCTGCTTCGGATTCTGTGTCTCCCTCTCTCTCTGACCCTCACCTGCTCGTGCTGTCTCTCTCTGTCTCTCAAAAATAAATAAAAAACATTAAAAAAATTTTTTAAATGCGTTGCTGCCTGTGTGCCCCTCGTGCCTGGCACCGTGCTGGGCTCCCCCACGCACCGACTCGCTGAACCCTGGAGAGGGTGCCATGCTCATTCCCGCTTTCCAGATGGTGACTCTGAGGCCCAGAGAGGGCAGGTCACCCGTCCGAAGGCAAGGAAACCCCAGAGGTGGGGCTCTAACCCGGGCACCTGGGCTCTAAACCTGAGATCTGCCCCAGGATCTGAAACTGCCACTGTGAGGCTCAGTGCGAGTTCTGGATCCGCCCTTGACCCCGGCTCCACTGAGGCGACTTTCGCGCTCCGCTGGGGAACAGCCCCCTCGTTGCTACAAGGCTGAAATAAATGAAATCCTGGGGAGCCAGTCCTCACCTGCATTAAATCCTCCCCCCACCTCACTCGAGTTCAAGGATCCATTGTAGTAACACTGATGACAGAGGCCCGGTCCCCGAGCACCGGATCCTGCACACTTGGCCCTTGGGCTGCGTTGCACCCGGTGCCCGCGGGGTCTCCAGGGAGCAGACAGCCTCGCCCGAGCCCCCGGGCGCCCTGCTTCCCGGAGTCAGGGCGCCTGCCCCCCCCCCACGCCCGCCTGCCCGCCGCGGGAGCAGTGATTTCACGTTCACACCCGAACTACACAACCCCTAATTAGCCACAGAGGCACTGTGGGCGCGCGGAGATGGTGGGAGACGGTTCCTGTTTAGTAAAAGTGTCATTTCATCTTTCTCTCTCTCTCTCTCTCTCTCTCTCTCTCTCTCTCTCTCTCTCTCGCTGCTTTTGAAACTCGCTGGTGGTAACAGAGATCGGAGAAAAGAGAACGCCCACTGAAACGCACGCCGGGGCCGCGGCTCACCAGGTGGGCGTGCAAAGCGGCGGCAGCAAGCGCACTCACACACACACACACACACGCCGTGTGCTCACGTGGCCGGGCTTCCCGTGGGAGGAGGAGAGCGGGATTCAGGGGCCACGGGGTCCTCGGTTCAAATCCCAGCTCTGCTGTTTGTTAGCTCAGCGTCCTGAAGCAAGGAACTTGACCTTCTGGTCCCCAGCCGTGAGATGACAGTGGTTCTTTGTAAGGGCCTCCCTCGGCATCCTTCCTCGGTCCGCTCCTGCTGGGGCCGGCCCGTGTGACCTGTGTCACCTGACCTCCTCCCCTCTGGCCTCTGGTTGAGCCTGACCAGTGGGGAGCATCAGAACAGATCCCAGGGGAGGGGGAGAGGGAGGGGGGAGTATGTAACAGTTCTCTTAACCTGACTTTCTGATGGCCTCCTTTTAAGTACTCTGGTGGCCTTTCTTTCCCCGCTGTAAGTAAGCGCTCCTCTCAGGGCTTGAACTCATGACCAAGAGATCTCGAGCGGCCTGCTCTAGCAGCTGAGGCAGCAAGGTGCCCCTCGGGTTATCTTCTGCTGCGTTTCCAGACTCTCCTTGATCTGTGCACCAGGGAGCGGACCCTGGGGACTACATTACCCAGGCTCCCTTGCACTCTGCTGCGTTCAGCCAATGGAAGGCACCGATGGAAGACTGGCAGGCAGGAGGAGGGAAAGGTTGGGGTATTTCCCCCACCTCCCTTCCTGCCTCACTGTGATCATAACAGGGGCTGTGTTCTTTTTATTTATTTGTGTATTTACTGATTGATTTTAATTTTTTTTTTTTTGAGAGAGAGACAGAGACAGAGCATCAGTGGGGGAGGGGCAGAGAGAGGAGACACACAATCGGAAGCAGGCTCCAGGCTCTGAGCTGTCAGCACATAGCCTGATACGGGGCTTGAACCCACAAACTGTGAGATCATGACCTGAGCCAGACTTGGACTCTTACCCAACGGAGCCACCCAGGCGCCCTGGGGCTGTGTTCCTCTGCGGGAGGTCACCCCTTCCCCACCCGAACAGCTCTCTCTGGGTTCCAGGGGCTACGCCTCTTCTGGTAACAGCTCCCTGCTCTTGCCAACCCTGGGCGCTGCCCGTCTCTTCTTGATCCCTAAACGCATCCTGCTTCCACCCTGTAAACTGTCCCTTCATAATCTCTCCCAAATTTCCTGTTTGGGTGCTGGGACTCAGACAGACGCACTCAGCAACAAACCGTGAAATCTCAGGCTGAACGAGCCAGCGAGAGTGTTTGAGCACACGTTACAATAATAATCATTAAAGCGAGAACTTCAGTTGGAGTTGGAAGCACCCTCCCACGTCGGTGGTGTTCATGGCGCCCTGGGACCTGGTCAGGGGAAACCTTTCCACGGGGATAAGACGGAGCATATGTGGCCTAACCTTGGGGCCCGAATTATCGCACATTCTGACGGAGTGGCCCGCAGCTTGCAGAGGCCAGGCCGCCCTAGGGACACCGATGGGAAAAGAGAGTGGAGGAAGGTGACCTCAGTGTACATGGTCTGGATCCTGCCTAAAATGCGAGATTCTGGTATTTCAAATAGGAAACTTAGTACTTTTGCAAAAAAAATTGTTTATATGTTGCTCTAACTGTGTTTTTCAGAATTCTTGCTTCCAAGTGACAGAGACTAATGTAACAATATTAGAGCCCTTCACCGCCGTAACAGTGTGCAAGAAACCAGGGGGCTTAAAACAACAGGACTTTGGGGCGCCTGGGGGCTCAGTCAGTTGAGCGTCCGGCTTCGGCTCAGGTCATGATCTCGTGATTTGTGGGTTGGAGCCCCGCGTCGGGCTCTGTGCGGACAGCTCAGAGCCTGGAGCCTGCTTCCTATTCTGTGTCTCCCTCTCTCTCTGACCCTCCCCTGCTCACGCTGTCTTTCTCTGTCTCTCAAAAATAAATAAAAACATTTTAAAAATTTTTAAATAAATTTAAAAAAATAGGAATGTATTGCCTCTGATCTGGAGGCCAGAAGTTTACAATCGAGGTGGCAGCAAGGCCACGCCCCCTCTGACGGCTCTAGGAGAGGACCCTCCCTTGCCCCTTCTAGCTTCCGGTGTTTGCTGGCAATCCTAGGTGCTCCTTGGGTCGCAGACGCATCATTCCAGCCCCACAGCACACATGGCATTGTCCCTGTGTGTCTTCACATCATCATCCCTCTTTGCATGTCCGTCTCTGTGTCCAAATTTCACTCTTCTACGGGGACCCCAGTCATACAGGATTAGAGCCCACTCTAACAACTGCGGCCAAACTTGATTACCTATACAAAGACCCGATTCTCAAATAAAGCCACATTCTGAGATCCTGGGGGTTAGGGCTTCAACGTGTCTTTCATGACATGAGTTCAAAGAACACAATTCAACTCATAACAGAGACTCAGTTATCAAAAAAATGGAACGTATTGTTCTGGCTAATAAGAAAACAACCAAGAGGGTGCCTTCAGGTGTGGCTTGATCCAGGACCCACTGTCATCACGATTCCATCTCAGGCTCCTCCCCTCCCTGCTCAACTCGAGCTTTATTCGCGAGCAGTCTCTCTCCACGTGGGGACTCCAGGCAGCTCCAGGCTCGTGTTGTAAGAGCTGAGTAACAACAGCAGAAAGCATTCTGCTCGCTCAGTTCCTCCACCAGCTCCCTCAGGCCGGCGCACATCTGCCTTGCTTAGAACCTGTGCCCCGGGCTCAACCAATCACAGAGGTCAGGAGGTGGGGCTATGCTGATTAGTCAGGCCTGAGTCACATGCCACTCTAGGGGAGGGGCAAGGAGGTGGGGCAAGGAGATGGGTCGTGGAAACCTGTTGACCTGAGTGTTAGGAGAAGATGGCTCCCCAAGGAGAGGAAGCAGGGAACGGGGAGGCTGCTCGGGACAAAGAGCAGGTACCCACCAGACGCCTGGGGGAAAAAAACAAAACAAAACACAAAACCTCGGGATGAACACGCACCCGGATGAACAGTAGTTCTCTTGGGAGTCAGCGCTCTGCAGCCCTCACTGCCTACAGAATGCAGAGCAGACTCCTACTTTGCTAGAATTTTCTTGAAGATTGCGTGTCTCCGTTTGCATTCCCAGGGATGCAGACTCGGAGAACGGGGTAAGGATGCACAGTCTGTTAAGGTGTGTCCCTGGGATCCACCCTGTGGCAGGGCAGGAGGGGACACGGGAGCGGCTGAAGGAGGAGGGGACCCCCTATGGGGGCTCTGCATCTAGAACAGCCTCTCAGGGTCTCTCGACCTCAGGACCCACTGACACCTGGAGTCAGATCATCCTTTGTCTCAGGGGACGTCCACGCAGTATAGGGCATTCACCAGCGTCCCCGACCTCAGCCCACCCGATGCCAGCATCACCGCCTCCCCAACTGTGACAACCAGAAATGTCTCCTAATGTCCCCTGGGGAGCAAAGCCTCCTGTTGAGAAGCACTGGGTCGTCAGATGAGGAGCGCACCGGGAGGGTCATGACCAGGATGTGGTTTTGCAGCCAGGATGTCCTGGAGAGGCAGTGACAGCTGAGGCCCCCAAAACTGGGGCAAAGGCCCTTCCTTGGAGGGGGGTCCATGAGACCTTCACGTCCACCCTAATAAGTGTTCCATTTGGTATCAGAAAAGTACTTAATGGAGGTAAATAAAATACATGTTCCCAACATGCAGCTTGGGGGAAATATTAATCTCATGCAATTCCCTCTCCAGTCCACTTAGCGCACAAGTGCCCGGGCCCCCTGCCCCATCCAGCACCCTCCCCCTCAGTCCAGCCAGGCTCTCTGGGCTGGGGCTGGTGCGCCTTCTGCTCGTCCACCTGGGGATTCCACTGAGTGTGTCTGCACATTCAGAGCCACCACGATCAGCCTTATTGGTTTTGCCTTGTTAGCTATTGCCTTTGATTTTGTCCAGGTGCTGACTTGGTCCCATCCCTACCCCACAGTGGACAGTGATGAATTAGGCCAGCCATAGGGGTCCTGAGGCCTCCCTTGTTCACAATTGGCCTAGGAAAGGTCTGCAATAAATTCTAGCAAGAGGAGAAGTGTGTCAGGAGGCTGCGGGAAGCCTTCCTTGTCTTTACACATAGCCGTGAGGAAGGGATATTCACTCTGCTGCCCCCTGGGCTTTGTGTGGGAATATCTGTCTCACCAGCAGCCATCTTGCACCATGAAGGGGCTAATCTACAGACGGTAGAGCCCCAAACCAGAAGGAGCGCAGGCCCTCCATGATCCTGGTGAGATGCCAAATCAACCGGTCCTGACGCCATCCCTCCCCCCACCGTGTGTGTGTGTGTGTGTGTATGTGTAGTGAGATAATAAAACCTTCTCTGACGAAGCCATCTCGAATTTCGACCGGGGACTTCTGTTATCAGTAGCCCCTTCACTTGGACGAGTGCTGGAGGAAGGAAGCCTGTTTCCCTTTGTGTTTCTCCATATTCCTCAGGCTTATCTGAGCAGAAAGAACTAAAAAAGAACATTTTAAATCATGCCTTGTGGTTTCTGTCAGAAGACAATTAGCAAATGCAGCAAATTAGAGACTCCGGGCAGCGGCAGATTCAACCGCGGTTCCTCGCTGCCCAGCACCCTCCCCGCCGGAAAGCCCCGGGGCCCTGACTGATAATTATCTTCTAGATATCCACCTCCCCACGGTCTTGAGCCACCATATCTTGATTTTGAGCTGGGTGACCTTTCCCAGTGGCTGAATCTGGCTGGTGTGAGGAAGGCAGAAGTATTTGGTGGAACTTCCAGGAAGACTCCTTAAAGGAGGATGCACAGTGTTCTCTTTCCTGTTTCTGCTGCTGGAATGCAGACGTGATGGCTGGTGCTCCAGGAGCCATCTTGAATTACAAGGTAACTTTGGGGATGAAAGTCACACACTAATGTGTAGAGGAGCCCAGGGCCCGGTGCATACTAAGTGCTGCGATTTTATCATTAAGATCTCCAGGACCCAGGGGTACCTGGGGGGCGGGGGCTCAGTCAGTTAAACATCCGACTCTTGATTTTGGCTCAGGTCATGATCTCCCGGTTCGTGAAACTGAGCCCCAAGTCCTTCTCTGCTTGGTCAGTTTGGGAATCCCTCTCTCTCCCTCTCTCTCTGCCCCTCCCCTGTGTGAGCTCTCTCTCTCTCAAAAATAAAATAAACATTAATTAAAAAAAAAAACTCATGAGGGGTGCTCTCTCTCAAAAATAAATAAGACATTAAAAATATTTTTTTCTTTTTTTTAACATAACTAATTGTCACAGTGGCTAACAATGTGTAGTGTGCTGTTGGTTTGGGGAGTAGATTCCCATGATTCATCTCTTCCATGCCACACCCAGTGCTCATCCCAACAAGCGCCCTCCTCAGTGCCCATCCCCCACTTTCCCCTCTCCCCCACCCCTGCCCATCCACCCTCAGTTTGTTCTCTGTATTTGAGTCTCTTGCGGTTTGCCTCCCTCCCTCTGTGTTTGGAACTATTTTTTCCCCTTCCCCTCCCCGATGGTCTTCTGTTAAGTTTCTCAAGATCCACATATGAGTGAAAACATATTTGGCTTTCTCTGACTGACTGACTTATTTCACTTGATGCTGAGTGAAAACTTTTAATTAAAAACAAATAAATTTCAGAACTCAAAAAACCATGCATTCCTTAGACCATGGGTGAGAGGGTCAAAGGAGAGAGAATGAACCAAGTGACAAGAATATCAACTAGACACCCCCTTAGGTACAGATGAGGAAACAGGTTCAGAGAGGTTAGGCCGCTCCCCCAAGGACACACAGCCACGAGGTAGCAGATTAGACTTCCAGAAAAACTGCTTTGGTTTCCTCAGCACAAGGTTGTGGCGGTCGTGGTGAATAAGGTCAGCATCTCAGGGAATTTCCAGGTGGAAATCAGTGTCCGTGGTCACCTCTTCGCTCTCAGGCCCTAGAGGGTCTTGGGCTCAACAAGGCAGGGCCCATACTGTGTGGTTGCATAAGGATTGAGCCCAGTCAGGAGGCCGAGCGCCCTAGGTTACCCGCGTCCACCTGTGACCCCCTCTGCTGTGTGGACAAGGCATGAGATGCCCCTTCCTCTCGTCCTGGGCCGCCTCCCGTCGCCGGCACAATCATCTTGAACTCCTGGGATGCGCAGATGAGGTCGTTCTGGAAGGCCTGACCCCCCCCCCCTCCCGCCCCGCCCCAGCCCTGCGGCTGCCTGCCTATCCTGCAGCCCTATTTGGGCCTGAGGGTCCACTCCACGGGGGTTCAAGGAGGAGAGGCGGAGCCGGACCCCCCAAGGAGCACTTTGGGGCTTCGTTCAAAACTCTCTTTTCCTCTGCCCTCCCAGGTCTGGGGTGGGAACTAGGGGTGCCATGAGGGGAGAGTGACCCTGATTTCCTCCGGACTGTCCCCGGAAGAGCTCCCAGGGCCCAGGAGCCCCGGAACAGAAAACGCCGGGCAGTGAGTGACCCGCCGCGGGTTTCCGCTTTCTTGGCTATTCCTGGAGGCAGTCCTGTCCCGCTGCCTCCTTCCCGCGTTTTGAGATGTGCCGCCCGGAACCGCGTGTCTCCGTGCAGCTCCCCGACCCCCTGCCTCAGTTTTGCCCTCTGTGGAATGAGCACACGGATGCGAATACTCCAGGCAGAGCTGCAAAGTGGGGTAAAGGGGTAAAGACCTCAAGGGACTTCGCGAAGATGCAAGCGCCTTACAGGAGCACAGAGGGGCCCAGGCCAAGGGAGCCCTGGGGACCCTCCCGGGAAGGTTGGTCACGTGCCCGCGGTGGGCGGGGCCCACGGAGAGCGGCGCTGGTTTCATCCCCAGAACCGCACTGCGTTATTGCCCCCGTTTTACAGATGAGGAAACTGAGGCTCCGAGATTCGTTGGGAGGCGGCAGATGCTTCCCCTCCTCTCGTGGCAACTCCTCTTCGCCGAGCCCCCGGGGTCTCAGCCCTGCCTGCGACTGTCCCCGCACCCCAGGCCTCGATGGCCTCCCGGGCTCTGCCATCCACAGCCGCGCCTCGGCGCTGGGAGGCAAGGGCCTCAGTTTCCTCCTCTGTATAATGGGGGTGAGGAAGCCACTGACAGCCGTGGACGACGGAGCCAGCGCTGAGGGACCCAGGCCCAGGCGCCTCGGGACTCCCTGCGAGGGGCCGGTATGGAAACTCGATTGTTCGAGGCGCTCCGGCCCTGTCACGTGACCCCAGCTCCTCCCCCTCGCGGGCAGGACGGCCCGCTCCCCAGAGGCCTGCACACCCCGCATTGCAGCTCGGGCTTTCGGGTTACAACTGCCCCTTTTCTGGCCGCCTCGCCCACTGGGATGTGCGCCAGTCGTGGGCTGGGCTTGGTCCCCCCTCCCCCCACCCTGCAGGGTCCCTGCCCCTCCCCCACCCTGCGGGGTCCCCCCCCCTCCCGGAGCCCTGCCCCCACCCCCACCGGGGGACCGCCAAACTACGCGCTCATTCACGGTAGGAAAGGCTCCTTTGAGACGCGATCAGCCGTCTCCAAACGTGGACCAAGGACCCCGGGGGTCTGAGGCCCTTGGGGGGTCCACGAGTCTGCCTGCCAAGCCGCCTTTCCTTACGGATGGCAGCCGCTTCCAGGCTGGCCACCGAGCGTGACGACGCTCCGACCAGCTCCCTCCCGTTTGCCCAGGACCAAAGCCACGCCTCTCGTCTCCCCGCCGCTTTGGGAAACAGAGTTATTTTGTTCGTAAAAACACATGATCGACATAAACATGCTATGGGCGTTTCATCCTTCTTTTTAAATGAATTAATAAACGCACGTTTAAAAATGTTAGTTATTTCTATCTCTAATCCCGTAAACCCCCCATAACAGGACCCACGCGAACAAAGGGGACCCCGATAATGTTTCAGCTTCGCAGGGTCCAGAGACCCGAAGGTTCGAGAAGCGCTCCTTCAAACAATACTTTTCCTTAGCTCCTTAAATTAAAATCGCTTAGCTACACAACACTTCGTGTGTGCCCAGCATCTGTCTAAACACTTTGCGTAGACATTTTTTACACGGGTGTGCACACCGGTATTAATCTAATAGAGTAACAACCCCTGACTGTGGGTGCTAGGTACTGCACTTTGCAGACGGGGAAACCGAGGCTCTGAGGCAAGTGTCTGCCCCAGAGGAGGGGTGGGGGCAGGGGCAGTGGGGCTGGAACCCCGGGCAGCTGGAGTCTTAACCTCTAAGGAGCACTTCCTCTGGGGAAGCCCCCTCCCCTTGCCCAACCAGGACCACCGAAGCTGATCCGGAAGAGGCGGAGAATCCTGCTGAAACCACCCGGAGTCCTCAAAGTCGGGTCCCCCCCCTTGGGAAACCTCGCAGGAGTCACTGTCTGGATTCCCCAGAGCCCCGAGTCCTGGCCTGTCTGGGTTACCGAGGCCAAAGGGGGCCCCACTCCCTCCTCTCCAGCCACACTGGCCTTTCTGCTGCTCCTCATACACACCAGTTTGCAACCTCAGGGCCTTTGCACCTGCTGTTGTCCCAGCAAGAACACCTTTCATTGTCTTGGGGCCCCTCCATCGTATCCAGGCCTGATAGGTCTGCCTTCCCTGGCCTCTCCTGTGAGACCACACTCTTGTCTTTCACGCTCTGTATTCCCTGAGGAACACTTATCACCACGTGACGTTATATTATATGTGCACTGGTCTAGGGTTTAGCGTCTGTCTCCCCGTGAGAGTCTAAATGCCATGAAGACCCAGGCGCAGTGACAGGTCCCGGAGCTTTGGGACGCGGAAGTGAATGAGCACACGGCCGGAACAGGACAGTCGGAGCCGACTCAAGCGGCAGCCACTCCCGCCCGCCTGTGGCCAGCGTGGTGGTTGGCCTGCCAGATCTTTTGATTTTTCAAAAGGAGCTGAACACCCAGATTGTTACGTAGGATCTCCTGGCCTTTACACGCTAGCGACTTAGTCAAATCACCGAAATTAAAAACCAGCACAGCGAGCCAACCTCATGTAGACAAACCCAGGCGAGGCTGGCAAAGCGGGTCCGGGTCTCTTGAGAGGGGAAGGGACACCGAGCAAGGCTGGAAGGCCTTCACAGGGGACGGCAGACCAGGCCAGGCGGGGGCGGCCCGTGGGGAGGGTGGGGACTGGGAGCTGCCCCCACCCTGCGGACGGCCCCCCCCCACCTCGGAAGTAACCCCCCCCCCAAGCCACCCCGGGCCCCAGCTGGCTGCCAGCCACGCACTGGAGTCAGAACCCGAACACACAATACACAGCAAACAAGGCTGCGCCTCCGTCTGGCCGGAGGCGGCCGCTCCCGGCCAGATGGTCCCCGCGCCTCCCCAGCCGAGGCTGGCCTCTCCCTCAGAGGCCCCCATCCAGCACCCCGCGTCCCGCGTCCCAGCAAGAGGCCGCCGCGGGAAGCTCTCCTCCAGGGGCCGCCGCACGGAGGATTCTTCTTGGCCCGCGGACCGGAAGGCTGATTCAGCTGGGAACCTTCTGGATTTATAGCCCCCACCGCTCCATCCCCTGGTGACCCGGAGCCCCAGTGTGCTGGCTTTTATTGCTAATTGTTTTCAGACAGATGGCGTGGCCCAGAGTCTAATTCCCCGGGCTAGAAGGCGGGGGCAGGGGTGGGGGAAGGGGGGAGGAGGCCGTGCCCTTGACCGCTTGCTGGCTTGCATTCTTGAAGAAAATGTTCAGGATGGGGGTGCGGTGGGCGGGGCGGTGGACTGTGCCGAGGAGGAGGGCTTACAGAGGGGAGGCCTCAGGACTTGGGGAAGGGAGCAGGGGAGGTGGAGGCGGACGCTTTGAAAGGAGGGAGCCTACCCTTGAGCCCCAGGGGCTGATAAAGCTGGGTAGAGGATGCCCCCTCCTCCAGGAAGGCTGCTTGGATTGAAGCCTGTGTGGCAGGGAGAATTCCTCCTTTGGGGTTGGATTAGGGATAGGGAGAGGTAGGGGGTTCGTGGAAGGGTGGAAGGACTGGTCCCCAACCTAATGAGCGGCCCTCATGTTTTAATGTGATCACAACAGTTTGAGGGTTTACGGGGCCATCTTCCTTCCACTGGATCCCGAGAGCACCAGGCAGGAATGGAGACGCCAAATTACAGAGGAGGAAAAGCAGGTGGCCTCTGGGAGGGTGAGGGACTAGCCCGAGGTCACGAGGCACACCCGCTGTACCCCTGCTGGGAACTAGCACCGGCAGAGCAAGTTCTGGTGCGTAGGTCTGTGATCCACTAAGGAGTTAGTTCAGAAAGCATAGGGACCGGACAGAGAATGAGATAGGAAGATGGGGAAGTGAGGACCTTAGGCGAAGTCAGGGAGGACTTCTGGGAGGAGGCAACATTAGAGCTGAGCCTTGAAGGTGAAGTAGGATCCGGCTGTGCCTGAATCTCGGAAGAGAGTGTTCCAGGCAGAGGCAACAGCAAGTGCAAAGGCCCTGGGGTGGAGGTGAGCTTTTTGTGTTCCAGAGACCAAATGAAAAGCCAGTGTGACCACTGCCGGGGAAGCGTCCCAGAGGTGACGTGCAGGAACTGAGGCCATGGGAAGCTTTATACAAATGCCACTGTCTGCCAATGTCACCAGACGCCAAACACAGTTACTACCCTGAGCTCCAGGTGTTGAAGCTGGGACCCCCTCTGAAGGGGCAGGTGACTATCCCAAGTTCACCAGCTAATCTGCAAGAGAATCCGCAAGTCTGGAGGCAGAGAGAGTCAGCCTGGGCAGGTTCTGGGAAAACCTCAGAAACGTGTGTCCGTCTAGTGTGTGAAATGAGATTGGACAACGGATGACAATCTCTTGAGCCAGTGCCCTGTCATGACACTGGGTGACAAATGCCAGACACGCCAACGCCCCCTGCTATGAGCTGAGCCGAGAATTTATTGGGTCATGTAACTGGAAACTTTTAGGGAAGGGTGACTTCAGGAATGGCTGGATCTAGGGGCTCAAACCAAGGTTCCCTAGAGTCACTTTTTCATCGTCTCTCAGTCCGGTTTGCCTTTGCGAGCTCTCCCCAAAAGATGACGGCCACCCCTCCGGGAGAGCCTCCTGGGCACCTGCCACTCAGCCCGCCGCTCTGCCCAGGTGGTTTGTGAGAAGGTTGCAGGGCTGAGTTTCCTTGGTCCATTTCAGGTCACATGACCATCCCTGAGCCAATCGCTGTGGTCGAGGGAATGGACTGCATCTACTGGCCGCTCCTGGGCCGTGGGCTGTGGACCCGTCCTCCTCCTCCCGGCCCGATGGTCCCCAGAGCAAAATGGAAATGCGAAAGCTGGACCGGGAGGGAGAGGTGGGGGGGGGGGGCGCGCAAAGCAAGCAGGCCCCGCCCGCATGCCCCGGCCATGCCGGCGACCCCGAGGGCACCCAGAAGACTAGGGAGCCACCGCCACGCTGGTGGCCCTCCCCACCAGACGGCCGGCGGGAGCGATGGGGCGGGGGCTCTGCGGGGTCCCCAGGGTGTCGGCTCAGACCGCAGCCGCGCTCGGTGGCTGACATGTGCCCGGGAACCGGCACCTCCTCTGGGTCAGCCAGCCGACACACGCTCTGCGTCCCCGGGGTGCCTGGCACTGTCCTCAGTCCTGGAGACCAAAAAAAAAATCCTCATGACATTTCCACTCTCCATAGAAGCCACTACACAAAATACACAAGTGAAATAAAGATACGTCAGACGATGATAAATGCTATGGAGAGAAGTAGAGCCGGGAGCGGGGGCGCGAGCGGGGGGCGGGGGGGGTAATTTTAAATAGGAGCTCAGGCTTCCCAGACAAGGTGACATTCAAGTACAAAGTAGGTGAAGGAGCGAACTCAGCAAGAACCCGGGGGTGTTCCAGGAAACAGGAACAGCGGATGCAAAGGCCCTGGGGTAGGCAGATATACTTGGTGCGGCCCAGGCACAGCCAGGCAGCCAGGAAGAACAGAGAGGGGGAGGGAAGAGGAGAGGGGGAGGAGCTTCGCTCAGGGCCTGGGGAAGACATGGGGTCAGGTTGTGAATGGCCTCCTGGGCCCAACTGAAGGCTGACTTTCACTCCAGTGAGGCCGGGAGGGACCCCTTTGGCTGCTCTGTGGAGAAGAGACGGTAGGGGTGAGGGTGGCTGCAGGGAGAGCTGGGAGCCCAAGCGACCATGGTAACGGAGCCTTGCTGAGGGCAGGGGTGGAGAGAAGCGGTCACAGCCTCAGCGGGTCTCTTGGGTTTTGCGCGCTGGATCCGCCCATGGAGCAGACACAGGTGTGAGAGCACCGGGGTCTCCACGGACCCCAGGGAGTCTGGGTTCCTGCCCCCACCCGCCGGGACCCCGGCTCTGACGTTCTGGGATCCCGAGCCGTTTCACCCTCCCCCGGCCTCCCAACCTTTCAGGGGCTGGATCTCCTCTCTCTGCCTGAGCCATCTGTCTCGTGTCCGGACCAACGCACATTACCAGCGCTCCTCAGCTTTGCTGTTCCTGCTTCAGATGAGTGCGAAACAGAAGTCTCTGGAGTCTCCCAGAATTCACCTGCCTGAGCCCCAGTCTGTGGAAGCAGAACTTTGGGGAGTCTGGGGTCTCCCCCCCCTTTTCCCACCCTGAGTCCACTTGTGGCAGGTCCGACAGACGTCCTCACGATGCCTCCATCCCATCTGCCCTTGGGTCCCGGTCTAGCCTCAGCCACATTGACCGCTCTGCTCCCTACACATACCAAACAGGCGCCTACCTCAGGGCCTTTGCTCTTGCTGTTCTCGCTCCCCTGCCACCTACTTCCCAGTTCACCTTGCCTCTGCCTTACTCACCGTCAGGTCCCAGTTAAACACCCAACTTGGGGACGCTCCTCGGTGCCCCTGGATGAAGAGGAGCCCCAGTTGTGCTACCCAGCCCCCAGCATCTGTCCCCGCAAACGTTCCTGCCTGGACTCTGGTTACTGTTAGAGAGAGACACAGGCGGAAAGCACACGGATAGATCACTGACTCTGGGGTCAGGGAGCCCGGGTCCAAATCCGGGTCCTCTCACCGAAGAGACGTAATAACCCGCACAGTTGTGAGGGTTACGGAGATGGTACAGCCAAGGGCCTGGACCGCGCCTGACGCACAGCACGTGACCCTTGCCCCCGAGGCCAGTGCTGCGCTGGGTCTGGACCCGTGCTGGGGGCGGAGGGGCACGTCTCGTCATCAGCCTGCCTGGAGGGACACTTGGAACTCCCCAGGGCCCTCCATCCACACCCACTGGGTGCCCCCTCCCCTCGCACCGGGGCTCACCTGACCCACGCCCTCCCCCCGGCCTCCCTCACCACCCCAGTGCAATGAAGCCAAACTTTTGATTTAAGACATTTATAAAGGCACTGAGAATGTCCTCTAATATCAGCTTATATATTTTTAATCTGCTGTTAAAGTGATTTAAAACACAGCTCCGAAGGACGAGCCTGATGGAAATTAAAAGTCTCCATCACCTGGCGCCTGGCCCGGGCCGCGCAGGGGCGCCTCCCCCTGCTGGGTTGTTGGGGAATGCAGCTCTTCGGGCAGGGCTGGGGCCGGGAGGGGTCCAGGCGTCATTAAGTAGGGAGCGCGGAGGCCAGGCGGGGTCTGGAGCGTGAGGCGGCGGTGGCGCTCTCGCCCGCGGCCTAATGAGCGGGGACTTCTGCTCATCTGTTTAGTGAACGAGCCGCTGGCGCTGCGGCTGGACACGGGCCGCGTCCCCCGCGCGTCCCCCGTGCGTCAGCGGAAAACCGCTCAGAGCACGGAGGGGCTGCTGAGGATCTTGCCCGCCTCCCCTCAGAGGCCGGAGAAGGGACCCGGGCTCCCATCGACCCCTCCCCACAAGGCGGTTTCCTGGGCCTCGTTTGCGGGTGACCCGGTGGGTGGAGGAGCGCCCCCTCCTCCCCACCCTGGCCCTCCTCCCGCCAGGCCTCCTCGCAGGAGCATCTGAAGTCCATGCAGGCGGCTCAGGGCGTGGGCCCAGCTTCTGCAGGGGCCCCGGGTGAAAGCATGACCACACGCTATGTGCCCAGCGCCGCCTCCGCAGCCCATCCATAAAGGCCCCCTCGGCCCCCCCACCTCCAGGGACAGCACGCTGCCACCTGGGAGGACAGAGCCGGTGGAGAGACCCCCAGCTCCCAGGTCCAGGGCAGGACCACTGGATGGCGGCCCAGAGAAGGCGGCCTGCTTGCAGGAATTGCGCTCGGGGGTGGGGGGCCGTGTTTGCGGGGGTGAGGGGGGGTCTGCGGGACCGGGTCCCCTGAAGCCGTCCCCTAGACGGGCAGTTCTGACCCCGCCGGGGAGACAGCGAGGACGCCAGTCCCCTCTGCCCAGCGGAGACTGAGGTCTGGAGCCAGGCGGGCAGAGACGGGTTTGGGACGCACTGAGGTCCTGGAAGTCATCCAGGTGGTGGCATCAAGTCCGCAGTGGAGGGTCCACCAGGAAGGAGGCAGCGGGTGTGGAAGTGACTGAGCCATGGCGGCAGGTGGAGAGTGGGGTGGGCTGGGACTGCGGGGCGGGGGAGGGGAGGACTCTGCCAGCCTGGGGGGGGCTCCCAGAGGAGGAGAAGGGGCCTCAGATGCCCCCAGTGACCCCTGCCGGCTCCCGGTGTTCGGGCCCCTGGAGAAGCCTGTCCCCTTGCACACGGGCAGGTCCCAGACCCGCTTCTACCAGTACCACCATTCCTTCCCAGGCCAGAGGCCCTGAATGGCCACCCGGACAGATCTGGGCGGCAGGAGCCACATCCCGAGAGGCGGACAGTGAGACGGATTGTGTGCGGCTCCCAAGAGGCCAGAGCCCCCCCGCCCCCGCGGAGCGGCAGGCGCACGTGGGCCCCCGTGTGAGGCCTCCCTCCTCCCCCCTCCCCCCTCCCTCCTCCCCCCGGGCCCCGGGGCCCCCGCCCTGGCAGCTGGGCTGACCTCCTGCCGGCGGCCGACAGGGACACAAGGGCCCAGTGTGCTCTGCCCGCCGGGGCGGGCGCTTGGTGGGGGCTCACCCGGGAGCCGGGTCCACACAGGAGCCCTTTGAGGGCCGATGAATCGGGCTCAATGTCTGCATCCAGCTGAGGGCGGGCGGGGGCCGGGGCACCTTCCAGAAGGCCTGCTGTGCAGGGCTGAGGAGGGGCGGGGGCAGGGGAGCTCGGCCGCCCCCTCGAGGCCTGCGGCATTGTCCTCGCCAACATCCAGGCCTCCGCGGCGGGCACCGGGCAGCCTTGGGCAGAGCGAGCTCCGCGCTACGGTCCTGAAGAACCGATTCTGACGGTAAATGTGCTCAAGCAGTATTTTAACGTGTTCGGGATAAAGTCCAGCCGGCCCATCCCCCCGGTGCTGCCTCAGATGTCCTCGCTTAGCAGAAGGTGACATCTAATGGCATTAGGAGGGGGCTCACCGGAGCTGCCTGAATGCCCGCAGGCAGCAGAGTGGGTGAGCAAACCGTGGTCCGCCCACGTGACGGAGGGCCACCCGGCGGTGAGAACCACCCTGTCCCGCCAGCATGTGTGACAGGCTGGAGACCCTCGCCCGTCCCCAAGGAGAGGGACGCCACGCGCGGGCCTCGCTCAGCATGGGGGCCAACACTGGGGCCGCACCATGGCTCTGACCCCCCCTCTGCCTCCCCGTCCAGCCCACTGTCCCCAAGAGTGTCCCTGGTCACACCTCACCTGTTGCACTGACCCCGATTCAGACGACTGCGTTCAGTCACTCGGGCCCCAACCCCGGGCCGCTCCCCACGCTGCGCGAAGCCATCTTTCTAAAGTGCTGCTGGGAGGGAGGCTGTCCCCTGCTGAGCGGCCTCCCCGTCACCTGGGGGACAAATGGTACCCCCCCAGGCTGGCATCTCATGGGCCCGGACAGTCTGCACAGGGCTTTGTCCCCCAGCACCAACCTCTGTGTCCCCCCACACGCCGGAGTCCTCACGTCCGGGCTGCTCCTTCCGCCCCGGACGCCCTCTCCCCCATCCCGTCGGCCGCCTCAGCCCCGGGCCACTCCTTCCTCCGAGTCACAGCCAGACGCCCTCTTCTGGGTCCGGGTCTCCACCGGACACGCCGTCATCCCTTGCTGTGACTGTGTTCTGCTCTCAAGGGATTAAGATTTTAAAACAATCAGTTTGAGGGGCACCTGGGGGGCTCAGTCAGTTAAGCGTCAGACCTCAGCTCAGGTCATGATCTCATGGATCGTGGGTTCAAGCCCCACATCAGGCTGTGTGCTGACGGCTGGGAGCCTGGGGCCTGCTTCCGATTCTGTGTCTCCTCTCTCTGCCCCTCCCTGCTCTCTCTCAAAAGTAAATAAACATTAAAAAAAATTAAGGAAAGTGATTGAGGGGTGCCTGGGTGGCTCAGTCTGTTAAGTGTCTGACTCTTGATTTTGGCTCCGGTCGTGATCTCTCGATCATGAGTTCAAGCCCTGCCTTGGGCTCCACGTTGGCAGGGCAGAGTCTGCTTGGGACCCCCTCTCTCTCCGCCCCGCCCTTGCTGTCTGTCTCTCTCCGTCTCTCTCTCTTTCAAAATAAATAAATACACTTAAAACAAAGAAAAAAAGAAAAGCGATTAGCTTTTATAAAATCAAAACCCAAGGGTAAGCCAGCCTCAGGTCTGGCTGGATCCAGGGGCTCTTTCTGTCTCATGGTTTTTGTTTGTGTTGGTTTCCTTTTCAGGCAGACCGTGCCCTCAGGATGGAAAATCCCAACAGATCCAGCTGAATTCTGTGGTGAGTCACCCCAAGTTCTCCCTTCCCCGCCATTCCTGCCACAGTTCTGGGATTACCTCTGACCAGACCAAATTGGGTCACCTATTGTGTCCTGAATCAATCACGGAGGCCACAGGCTTGGAACGTTCAGACTGGCCAGGTGGCAGCCACTGCCCATCTCTGGGCCAATGGGCAGAACTAGCCTAACCCAGACCATGTGGTCTGTGGTGAGCGAGGGGCTGTCTCCGAGGAAATTCGAGGCTGTGAGAGAAGCAGCGCCCAGGGGACCGGTGGTCCCCAAACCTGCTGAGCAGCCGTGGGACCTGTGACAGGTGCTGCAGACCTTCGACTCCTGGAGTCTGGCTCTGCTCCAAAGGGCGGCTGTGGGCAGGCAAGGTGCCCAGGTCGGTGTAAACAGCCGGCACTCAGCAGGTGCCTGGGGAAGGGCCACAGACACAGAGGCCGGCAGGGATCAGGGCTGGACGTCAGGCAGGAGCGGTGGGGGCGGCCGTCTGTCCTCCAAGGGGCCCCCAGGTCCCCCATTTCACAAGCCCCCACTACACTGTGTGGCCGTCTCTCCTGCCATCGGGAGGTGGATCTGAGTCCCGCCCTTGGGCCGCGTGTGAGGACAGCAGCAGTGACGCCGTGTGATTCCTGAGGCTGCGTTACACAAGGTGACACAGCTTCCTCCTGACCTTCTTGGGGCGCTTCTTCATGGAGACCCCGCGTTATTAGAAGCCCACGCCACGTGTGGAGACCGCGGCCCCCGCTGGGGTCCCAGCCAACAGCCAGCGTCGACTGTAGGAGCCCAGACAAGAGTGGAGCTGACCCGGGTCCCCGCCACCGCGCGGCCGACTGCACCTGCCGGACAGACCCCAGCTGAGCCCGGTCGGCGCCGGAGCCGGACGTTAACAGGAAGGTCGTGGCTGGTGGTGCCGCTAAGTGCGCGGCGATCTGTCCACGGTGACCGGCACGTGGAGGCGTGGGGAGAGCGGGCTGGTGGGGGGCCGAGGGCAGAGGCCGTCACGGGCACGGCCGAGGCCTGACCACCCCACAGCACCACGCGCTCACGTGCCTGGGCAGGGCCAGTCTGTCCGAGACAGAGAGAGAGACAGAGAGGGACAGAGAGAGAGACAGAGACAGAGAGATAGAGAGAGACAGAGAGAGACGGAGATAGAGACAGAAAGAGACAGAGAGAGAGAGAGAAAGAGAGACGGGGGCGGGGCACACCTGAGTCCCCGGGCGTCCTCACTGCTGGCCCAGCCACACCCCCGGGTGCTTCCTGTGAATCTCCCAGGAAGAAGTGCTGTGGGGACAGACCCTTCTAGAAGCTCAGGCCCCGCCCGCTCTCACTGACTCCTGGATGGAACCTGTTACTTCGGGAGTGGAGGAGCAGATCACGTCTTTGACAGTGAACTTGCTAAGTGCTTGCGCCAACCCGGCCAGAGGCTTGCCTCTCGCTGAGATTAGGAGGCTGAGTCACAGTAGGGCCCCCCACTTCTCAGCCCCAGTCAGCCCTGGGTCCCCCACCTCCGGTCTCATGGGACTTTCTGCTTCCCATGCAGTCCAGTGTCCCCGCGGCAGGTCGCCTCCAAAAGAAGGGAGACGGTGCTGGACGTGAATTGCCCCCACGGGAGTCTACACAGATCGGGAGATAATCAAACCACTGAGGCGGACGCAGAAACATTCCACTCTGGACCTCAAAGCCCGGGTGGCTGCCCTCCGGGGGCCTGGGGGCGTCAGCCCACGGCTCTGCCCACCCCCATGCCCCCTGCACCCTGGGGAAGGGACCCCGCCCCCCTCACGCAGAACTGGGGTTTGCTCCTTTTCTGCAGCATTTCACTCCTTGCTTTCTCTTCAGACACGTAAGTGGACTTGGAGGGCGTAGACTGGCCCGTGACCGGAAGGCCGAGTGCCCTCGCCCTAAACAGAAGGGGGGCACACAGTGAGCGCAGGAGATCCCCGAAGCTTGCTTTCTGTCCGCCGCGGCCGGATGGCTTTCCTGATGGAAAGGGTCTTCCGTGGCGCCTGGGGGGCTCCACTGGTTAAGCGTCCGACTTTGGCTCAGGTCATGATCTCATAGTTCATGGGTTTGAGCCCCGAGTCAGGCTCTGTGCTGACCACTAGCTCAGAGCCTAGAGCCTACTTTGGATTCTGTCTCTTTCTCTCTCTGTCCCTCCCCTGTTTACGCTTTGTCTCTATCTCTCAAAAATAAATAAATGTAAAAAAAATATTTAAAAAAACCAAAAAAATGAAAGGGTCTCCTGCTTTATTGAAAAGGAGGCGGAGCCAGCCCACGGGGGGCCTCGAGACCCCAGACCCGCGGCCTTCCTGAAGCAGGCGGAGAGCGGAACGAACACCGGGAGGCACGTTCTCGCCCTTGGGGATGGTCAGGCCTCCCCAGCCGTTTGGGAAAGATCGTAAATGACGATAGGAAAGCCTCCAGCAGGGCCGGCTGTGTGCTGGAATGTTCCAGAACCCCGCGAGGCAGAGGGAGATGCTGTCATCATCCCCACACGGGTCCCAGAGAGGCTGACCCACCAAAGGTCACACAGCCAATGAGCGGTGAAGCCGGGATTTGAACCCAGCCCTCCAGCTTCGTCTCTGCTCCCAGTTACCCAGCATGCCGCCTGGGAGACGGAAACCGACGCCCACCAGGGTCCCGGATGAGTGCGCACGGCCCCCCATCCCCCCCCAAACAACTCATGTCTCCCTGGGAATGTGACCTTCCTGGGAAATACGGGCTGTGCGGCTGAAATCCGGGTGAAGTGAGCTCACACAGGATTAGGAGGGGCCCTGATCCGATGGCCGGTGTCTAGAAGAAGAGGGAAGTGACACTGGAGGGACCTCGGGGGCAAAGACAGGAGTGAAACCGGCACAAACCAAGGAATGTGGAGGAAGCGCGGCCACCAGGAGCGGGGAGAGGCCGGAAGGATCCGCCCTATGGCCTCCAGAGGGGTCACAGCTCTGCCCCACCTCGATGTCAGGGCCCGCGCCCCTGGAGTGTCCGACAGAACATGACTGACCACTGATCACGTGGAACGCAGCTGGTGTGACGGATGAGCTGACTTTGCCATTTAGTTACACTTAGATGTGAGCCGGGGTGAGGCTCCTCTTGCCGCTGTAACAATGATCACAAACACAGTGGCTTAACACAACACAACACAACAACACAACACAACACAAATGAATCCTACGGTTCTGGAGGGCCGAGGTCTGCAGTGGGCTCGCGGGTCTGAGAACAGGGCTGGGCTCCTGGGGCCCCGGCGAGATTCTCGCCTTCTCACCTCCGGAGGCCGCCTGCACGCCTTGGCTCGTGGCCCCGTCACCCTGTCCCCTGCTTCGACGTCGTGTCTCCCTGACCCCGAGCCTCCCGCCTCCCTCTGACGAGGACCCTCAAGGCTGGTGGCCGTCACACTGGACCACACGGTTGCAAGCTGCCGGCTCCCGTGTTTCCGCCTCGGTCACTGCTGGGTCCGCCCGGGCCAGGCACTCGGCACCCAGTGAACGTGTTTGATTAATGGCATTTGAGTGTTGCTTCTACGCCATGTCTGTGAAAGGACATGCAGGGCTTCAATTCCAAGTGTGAGCCGCACTTTGCAAAATGCCGCACGGGGTGGGGTGCCCATCTCAGGGCCTGGGCCAAGCCCCGGGCCACGGCTCTGCTCCTGGCTCTACTGTGGGACTTCCAGCACCTCTCTGTGCCTCGCTGGGCGTCACCGGCCGCATCTGTATGACGAGGACCCGGCGGGAACCTGGCCTGTGAAACACACAGAGCGCCACGGGGCTGGCCCAAGGCCAAGGTCTTGAAGAAGGGGAAGACCGCATCCCAAGTCAGTCGGGAGTGTACTTCGGGAGGGTTCCCCACACTGTCTGGGGGGAGAAGACGGCAGCCTGCACCTGGCAGCCTCCGTCAACGCCGTGCCATCGGCCCAGATGGTCCTAGACTTCCTCGGACCTTCGAACTCTTACTCAGCCCTCAAGACCCAGTTCAAAAGTGTCTTTCTTAAGGAAATCTCCATTGACCCCCTGAACCTGCCTCGGACCCCCGAGAGGAGCCCAGAGACTCTAGAAGCTGCCCGGCACCGTCCAGAGACGTGAAATGACGCGGCAGATTCGGGATGTGAACCCACGTCATCTGGCTTGGATGTCTACACTCTGATGTGGCGATATGCACACAGTCAGGACACATGCACATGCACACACACGCACACATGCGCACGCGCACACACACAGGCACACACACGGGTACACACACACACAGGCACTCAGGCGCACACACGCACCTCCCCAAGCACAAACGTCTACACACATCCGTATATGCAAACACACATGTGCACAGACACATACAGATATACACGCATCCTGAAACACGTGCATATGCGTGCAACAGTGCACATGGACACGAACATACCCAACCCCGTTCTCTGGCAGAAAACGCATGACCAGCAAATGCATGTGTGCTGACGTGCACACACACATGCACACGTGCACACATGCACACACACATGCTCACATGCACACACATGCACACGTGCACACACATGCACACATGCGCAATGCACACACACATGCACACATGCACACATGCGCACATGCACACACACGCACACGTGCACACACATGCACGCGTGCGCACACACATGCTCACATGCACACACATACACACACATGCACACACACATGCACACGTGCACACACATGCACACGTGCGCACACACATACTCACATGCACGCACACACACATGCACACGTGCACACATGCACGCGCATGCACACGCACGTGCGCAGACACACGTGCACACGTGCTCACATGCACACACACATGCACACGTGCACACACACGCACATGCACACACACGCACACGTGCACACACACGCACACGTGCACACACATGCACACGCGCAGACACACATGCACACGTGCTCACATGCGCACGTGCTCACATGCGCACACACACGCACATGCACACACACATGCACACGTGCGCACATGCACACACACATGCACGCGCATGCACGCGCGCACGCAGACACACCGGACACACTGGCCTCGCGCACCTGCTCGCTCGCCCGGACACAGGCGGGCCGTACTCCCGCCTGCACACTGACCTGCACGAAGCCCGTGCACGCACATGCCCCCACAGGGAGGCCTGAGCACAGAGTCTGCACAGACCCCCCTGGGCCAGCACAGAGGGCGCCCTCCAACCCGAGGGCGTGCGGCCTCACACACGGATGCTCACGAGCACCGGGAACTCAATCACAGACGGAGAGGAGTGTGACTCCGGTATGCGAGCCAGGGCGTTTCGAGTCTCCCGCTTCCTCCGCACGGGCACAGACGCCCAGGCACACGCGCATGCGCACACGCCACAGATGTGCTCTGGCCTCTGTCCCCGGGGCCTCCCTGCCCACCCTCTGCTCTCGCTGCGGCCGGACCCAGCACCGGCGCCATCCGGACCCGTCCCACGGTGCCCAAGATAGACCCAGAAGTCTGGGGACGGGACAGGGACCCCTGGCTTTGCCCTGGAGCACCTCCTCCCCCGCCGGCCCCACCGAACGGAGAGGAAGAGGAAGCACCGCGTGGGCGGGGAGGGGCGCCTGCCCAGACGGCCTCCTGAAGGGCCAGATGGCCAGCCATCTGCGGTCCCCTCCTGCTCGCGGCGTGGCCAGGCCCGGGGCCAGGGCGAGTCTCCCCGGAGCTGGCAGAGCGTGTCGGAACCGGGTGCGGCCCGGCCGGTGGGGGGCTGCTCCTCGGGGACAGGCGACAGGACGGGCACACAGCCCACCGTGCCCAGCTGCGCAGCCCCTCCTGCAGCCCCACCTCTCACCTCCTATTGTAGGCACCTCTCTTCTGGAAGATTCCGAGGTCTGTGGGGGGGAGGGGGCGGGAACAGCCCTTTATCCAAGCACTCCTTCGCTCTCTCATTCACTAAACAGCAGGTGCCTACTAACTGCTAGGCGCCGGACATACAGTCACAAACAAAACAAGCATTTGTGGCATTTGTTGAGCACCTGCTGTATGCCAGGCACTTGGGGATATAGTCACGGAACAAGACAGACATCGATTAGACACCTACTGTGTGTCAGCTGAGGGCCACTGTGATCAAACGGTTGCTGATTGGGCACCTACCGTGTGCCAGGAGCCACTCTAGGCCCTGGGGACACAGCAGTAAACAAACTACTTGTTAAACACCTACTGTGTGCCGGGCACTGGGGACAGGGTGGTGAGCCAGAGGGACATGGTCCCGGCCCTCACGGAGCTCCCAGTCTCCAGAGGAGCAACAGTGAATACCTGCTGTGATGCCGGAAGGAAAATAGGGGTGAGGGGAGGGGCACAATGACATTCTCATCCATTTGATCGGTCTAGATGGGGCAGTCAGAGAGGGCTTCTCGGAGGAAGTGGCATGGAGCAGAGACCCAGATGGAGTGAGGAGTCAGCACTGAGGCTCCCAGGGGAAGGGAACCAACCGCTGGGAAAGACCCACGGTGGACAGGCTTGGTGTGTCCAGCGCCCCGGGGAGTCCAGGCCCCTGGGCTGGCACAGGTGAGTCAAGCAGGGGCAGGGGTGAAGAGGGAGGAGTCTTGGGAAGGAGACGCCAGGGGTCTGGGGTGGGGGCCCAACCTGCACCTGTATCTGGGAGGCTGTATTTGGACTTGTCCCAGTGAGGCTGGGACCTGAGCATCAGGGTCATTCCCACTTCACAGTCGGGAAGACGGAGGCCCAGGAGAGGCCGGGGGTCCCCTGAGCCGGGGGCCCAGGGCTGGTGGAGCCTCTGCGCACCGTCCCCAGACGACCCCGCCGCGCATCATGAAGCTGTCAGCCTTGGTGTCCCGCAGGCTTAGTCACCCGTACAAGTGACATTTATTTATTCCCTCACACGGGAGCGTGGCGAGAATTAATTATTTAGCGCCAAGGAAGCACTTTGAACATGAAAAGTGCTGAGGATGACTGCGACATCACAGACCGTAAGGCCCCTTCCTCACGCCCGCCCGCAGCCGGGAGGTCTGAGCTGTCTTCCAGGGTCCCCACCGCCCACGGCACTGGGGGACATGCTCTGAGCTCAGGATTTCTTCTCTGTCAAAGCCCAGGGGAGAGAGTGAGGAGGGAGGGGAGGGAGGGGGAGGGAATGAAGGAGGAGAGGGGGAGACCCAGAGGAAGAGGAGAGGGAGGGAGATGGGAGGGAGGGGGAAGAAACAGGGGAGAGAGGGAGGGGAGGGGGAGGGAGGGCGCAGGGAGGGGGAGGGGAGAGGCGGAGGAGAGTTTCACACTCAGGTTTTCGGCCACCCCACGCCGGTGAGCGGGGAGAACAGGATAGAAATGAGTCACAAGGACAGGGTTCTGGTTCATAAAGTACTTTCTCTCCATTATTTCAGGCCCACAAAACAGGCTGGGGGCTCTCTGTGGCACAGGTGTCCCCAGCCCCATTTTACAGACAAGGAGACTGAGGCTCAGAGAGGAGAGCCTTGCCCAAGGTTTCAGAGCCCGGCTGCGGTGGCAGGGGCAAGGCGGGTGAGCAGAGGGGAGTGACCGGAGCGGCTGCTTGTTCTCACGCCCCAGCTCCCGGGGCACTGGGGTCCCCTGGGCACAGACGCCAGCTGCGGCCCAGCAGGGACCCCGCGGGCGGCCCTGGGACTCAGCCTCTCCCTCGTGCCACCCCGAGGACCCCTGCACCCCTGGAAGAGGCCAGGAGGGGAGATCTTGCTGGAGGGGGGATGGGGTGGCGGCGGCGGGTCTCAAACCCGAAGGCTGATTTGACCTAATACGCACCCCAAGGAGCCGCGGGGCGAAGACAGTGGAGGCCGGGACACGGGGCCCTGTAAGTACCGTCAGGCCCTCCACTGCTGCCCCGTCAGAGGGAGAACCGTGTGGGGCTCGCCGGACCCCCCTGTGAGCCGGAATCGGGAGACCCTGGAGGAGGCAGAGAACCTGGGGTCTCCGGTGTCGGCACGCTGCTCCCCGAGGCTCCCGGCCCGGCCTGGATCCGTCTCCACTCGCCCCGGTGGCCAGAACCG
The DNA here is from genome assembly GCA_004023785.1 of Mungos mungo. Classification (NCBI taxonomy): domain Eukaryota; kingdom Metazoa; phylum Chordata; class Mammalia; order Carnivora; family Herpestidae; genus Mungos; species Mungos mungo. The sequence continues at coordinate 32,932 of PISW01008720.1, read as the reverse complement.
AGCCTGCATTCTGCAGGCACCCAATCAATGCGTGCTCGTGTGTCCTGGGTGTTAGCCCTCGGGCCCCCACCCAATGAAACAGAGGACTGTGGGGAGCAGAGGCCTTGCTGGGGCAGGCGGCTTAATCACCTCGTGCCTCAGTTTCCCTATGTATACATGGGAGCAAAAGACGATAGAACGAGTTGGGGACCGGGGAGGAGTGGGGGCTTGTCCCCAGGGCGCTAGAGCGCCATCCAGCGCTCGGCACATGCTCCTGGAGCCGGAGCTGCTCCTGGGGACCCCCCCATGGAGCCATGGCAGACAGGGGGGTCCCCACAGCGACCCGACATGGCGGGCTCCGGTGGGCTGGTGTCGGTGCTGTGATCTCTCTGTTTTAGCTCCTGAAACGGAGCTCTAGGGAGATCAAGTCAGGCGCCCCGGCTGGACCTCGAGGGAGCTGGGTTCGAGGTGTCTGCACCGACAAAGGGCGGGGTCCCCTGGGGCCTCAGGGTCCACCCCCTTCAGGCTGTGGGGGCCTCCTCGCACTGACTGGGCCTCAGGGGCCGCCCTCATGGGTCCTACCTGAGCGACACGCGCTGCAAACCAGAAGAGGCTCCGGCTGAAATCCGGAGGCCGCCCCTACAGGACCCTCGGACAACTGGGAACCTTCTGGAGGCTGCTGCTGTGGCACCGTGCTGGCCGCCCGCCCTCCGCGTGGGCTGGGGCCCCGCTGGCCGCGCTCCCTCCTCCCACAAGGTCCCCGGCCGTCCTGAGGACTCGCCCCCACTCCCAACCCCAGCAGGGCAGGGCCGGCTTGGAGCCGCCCTCTCTCAGTAACAACTAAGACCAGCTGACACGTCCCTGTCCTCACGCCTCTGTGAGTGTCAATCCCTTAATTTTCACGCAGCCCATTTAATAGACGAAAGACTGACGCCCATGGGGCCAAATTACTTGTCCAGGGTCATAGTCAGTGATCAAACCCAGGACTTCCAGCCCCTGGAACCCCACCGCACGGTCCAGTACAGGGGTTAAGACACGAACTCGGGAGCGAGATCAGCTGTGTGACCCGGGGTGAGTCGCTCAGCCTCTCTGGTCTTCAGTTTCCCCTTCTGCAGTATGGGATAGGAGAACCCGCTTCGGAGAGGCCTTGGGAGGATCAGCTCGGTTAATATGCGCGAAGCACTGAGAGCAGGAGCCGGCAGGGTGAGGGCTGGGGCTTGCCTCGGTTTCCCCCGGCAACGGATTCTGAGCTGGGGACTGGACAGCTGCTCCAGGGGAAGCCAGCGGGACAGAGGACGAGGGACGTGGAGGTACCACCTCTAGGCCCCTAGTCTGATTGTGAAGGGCTCTGGAGTGTGCGCTGCGCCCGAGTTCCTGCCTCAGGCAGGGCCAGACCCCTGCGCTGTCAGTGGCCACCTGAGGGCTGCCATAGGGCGGGGACGGCTCCCAGGCAGGTCAGGCTTTCTGGCTTGGGCCCACGAGCCGGGCACAGACGCCTGGGGGAGGAGGCAGGGGGGAGCCTGCTGGGAAGCGGAGGACCAGAGCCAGAGACCCAGCACGCGTGGGGGGACCGGACTGTGTGGTCACCGTCCTGTAGCCTTCCCTGCACGGACCTCACGGCAAACCCGTGTGACCGGCCACGTCACCCCCGTTTCACAGATGGAAGGCCACCGGCTTGGCCAAAGTCACACGGCTCCAGGATGGGGCACCGAACCTCCAGACCTCTGAGTCAGGGCCCCTGCCCGCAGGGCCTAAAGAAGGGGGGCTACCACGGGGAAGGAACCGGGGGAGACTGTCAGTCCCAGGCAGAAATAGCAAAGACACCCGGGTTCAAACAGCTTTAGTAACGATGAAGGTTTATATTTTCCATAAGAAGGTCCTACGGCAAAGGCACTTCTGGGCGGGCTGATTCGGCAGCTCGGGGGTGGCATCCGGATCAGGTCTTTCCCTGTCTGTCTGCCTCCCTCCATACAGATCACTGCCCTCAGGGTCCCAAAATGGCTGCACCGACCCTGTCATCACATCCCCCCAGGACAAACCACACCCCAAGATGAGCTAGTCCTCGCCTCCTCAGGTTTCTGTCTTTTTAAAGAACAAGTAAAGATTCCCCATGAACCCCCGGTGGAGTCCCCCTCACATCTCATTGGTTACAGCTGGGTCACATGCAAGGGGCATGGGACAGCTATTGATTGGTTAGACCAAGGGTCAGCAAATCCAGCCCCAAGTCTGCTTTTGTAAATCAAGATTTATTGGTACACAGCCACACCCATTTTTCTAATGTTTAGTTTTGAGAGACAGAGAGAGCAGGAGCAGGGAGGGGCAGAGAGAGGGGGAGACACCGAATCCGAAGCAGCTCCAGGCTCTGAGCTGTCAGCACAGAGCCCGACGCAGGGCTCAAACCTTGGACTGTGAGATCATGACCTGAGCCGGAGTTGGCCGCTTAACGGACTGAGCCCCCCTAGCCCCCCCCCGGCGCCCCGCACACCCATTTTTTTTTTTTTACATCTGACTGAGTTCGCACCACAGCTCAGAGCTGAGGCCTTGCAAGAGATGATCCAGTCCGTGAAGCCTGCAAGACTGACTATCTGACTCTACAGAAAACCAGTTTGCTGACTCCTGGCTGAATTAATTGGGATTCACCCGTGTGCCGGCCTGAGTCACTGTCCCTGAGGGATGAACACTGAACCAAACAACAGTCTGGGAGAGAGAGAGAAGTGGATGGCGGCTGGGTCACCGCTAAGTCATCCTCAAGGACCCTGCTGCTCAAAGCACGGTCCCCGGACCGGCGGCACCGCCTCAGGTGGGAGCCAGGCTCAGACCCCTGCCCGCCTCCCTCCTCCCCCCCCCCCGCCCTCCCCCGCAGAGCTACTGAAGCAGAACCTGGATGGGACAAGATCCCCGGGGCTCTGTGAAAAGCCGCAGCCCTGCAGAAAGGGGAAGGCACAGGTGGGGACAGAGTGGCAGTTGCAGGGATTGACACTGGAGCTGTGGCCAAGTTCAAGCCCCGACTGTGACCTTGACCGGCTGTGTGGCTGTGGCAGGTCATGGCACCCCTCAGGGCCCTTAGCGCCCCCACCTGCTAACTGCTGTGTGTTAGCGTCTCAGGGCTGTTTTCACAAAGCGCACCCGGGCCCCGAGGTGGGGTGGCTTAGAGCCCAGTCCTGGGGGGCAGAAGTCTAAAATCCAGGCTCGGCGGGGCCGTGCTCCCCCCAGAGGCGGTTGGGAGGGTCCTTCCTCCCCTCTCCCAGTCTCTGGTGGCCCCAGGTGGCCCTGGCCGGGGCTGCGCGCCTCCCATCCCTGCCTCTGCACGTGACGTGCTCCCACGCCTCTCCCCTCCTTTTCTTTTTTTTTTTTTTTCTTTTCTTTTTTTTTTTATAAATTTTTTTATTTTTTTTTAGTGTTTTATTTTTATTTTTGATACAGAGAGAGACAGAGCACGAGAGGGGGAGGGGCAGAGAGAGAAGGAGACACAGAACCGGAAGCTGGCTCCAGGCTCTGAGCTAGCTGTCAGCACAGAGCCCGACGCGGGGCTCGAACCCATGAACATGAGATCTGACCTGAGCCGAAGCCGGAGGCTTAACCGACTGAGCCACCCAGGCGCCCCCTTTTCTTTTTTTTAAGTTTATTTATTTTGAGAGAGAGAGAGAGAGAAGGTACAAGCAGGGGAGGGGCAGAGAGAAGGAGAGAGAGCCCCAAGCAGGCTCCACACCATCAGCGCGGAGCCCGATGCAGAGCTCGAACTCACAATTGAGACCACGACGGGAGCCGAGATCAAGAGTCAGACGCTTAACCAACTTCCCCCCCAGGCGCCCCCTCCCCTTAACCGCTCCTACCGGCTCAGCGCCTGCTGCACAGACCCCCTTCCCCCATCAGGTTCCAGCTGCACCGACCTCCTTGCTCCTTCTAGAACATGCCGAGCCCCCGGAGGCCCCGGTCTGGCTGGGTCCTCCGCTGGGGCCTCCGCTGGGGCCTCTGCTAGGGCCTCTGCTGGGGCGCTGGTCCCACAGCTCCTCAAGCTCGCTCCCCGGTATGTTCCCAGCTCTGTGCGTGGGTCACCTCGTCAGAGGGCGGGGCCAGCCCACCCCGCCAGGCCCCGCGCCCCGTCACGCCTGACCCCCTCACTTCCTCCACGATCTTCATGGAATTCGCCACTGGCTGGAATTGTCACTTTCAGTTACACACCTACCGGCCGCGTCACCGGTGCCTGGACCGGGCCGGCACATAGCAGGCGCTCAGTAGAAATTAACGACACGACAGAGCGGGCCGCTCCCCTCCCCGCCCCCCGGAACATGCAGGAAGCCCCAGGCCCTGCATTAAAGGCCTGGCGAGCCTCACCAGGCCGCGGAACTTTCCAGATAAAACTATTCCTTTGTGCGTCAGCAGAGCCTTTCAGCTCAGCCCGGCACACCAGGCAGGAAGGAGCCTGCTTTGCCAAAGGACGTCTGTCCTGCCGCCGCCAGGTAACGAGAGGGGCCGGAAAGCACATCCCCCATAACGGGAGAGATGTCGGTGGCCCTGTCGGCGGGGCTGGGCCACCTGTGCCCGGTACTCCGCCCCCTGGCCCGCGGGACGGCCCCTCTGTGGGTAGGGACGTGCCCTGCATGTCAACGCTTTACAAATAACGTTACCAAAATTCTTTATTAACCATTATTATCATTCTTAAAATGTATACATGGGGGTGCCTGAGTGGCTCAGTCGGTTAAGCGTCTGGCTTCTGGCTTCTGCTCAGGTCATGATGTCACGGTTCATGGGTTCAAGCCCCGCGTCGGGCTCTGTGCTGACAGCTCAGATCCTGGAGCCTGCTTCGGATTCTGTGTCTCCCTTGATCTCTGACCCTCCCCCGCTTGCGCTGTCTCTCTCTGTCTCTCAAAAATAAAGACATTAAAATGTTTTTTAATTAAAAAAATAATAAAATGTACACATGGAATCCACACGTGCTGACACCAAGAAGTTCCACAGCCTCTAGAAGGCGATGGGAAGGAGATCCTTGCCTTCCCGATTCCAGTCCCCGGCGTCGAGGTGACAGCCACAGGCGGGAGCGCCGGGCACCCTTCGGAAGCGCCAGATTCCTTTATTTGACAGATCCCGGTGCAGGGCCCCCCGCCATCCCCTGAGGGTGTTACTACCAACATACCCATTTTACAGACGAGAAACTGAGGGTCGAAGACCGACAGGGCCAGCCAGTGGTAAAACAGGGTCGAACTCAGACGGTCTGGCTCTGACCCTCACCTTTCAAGGCCGCCTCTCGACAGAAAAGTTCTTGATTTCATTTTTAGCTTTTCTTCCCTTCCCTCCCCCACCCCATTTTCTGTTCTGGACTTTTCCATGACTTGCTTTTTTCATTTCACTGCTTGCCTGGGAGATTAGTTCATGCCAAGTGCAGGGAGGGCAGGCCCTTGCTTGTGAGGCCTGTGTTGGGTCCCAGAGCCCTTGACACACAGCACGGGACTGTTATCGTGACCCTTAGGTTCAAAAGGGTCCATCTGTGACCGCGAGTCCCGAGGACGTACAGCACGGGGATGTGCGCTGCAGTCCGTGTGCGCCGTGAGCGCTGCGGGGAGGCCAGTGAGATCCGGGCTCGCCGGACAGGAGGTCTGAGCAGCCCTGGCACCACAGCCTGGACCCCATCCGAGCCCACGAGACGGGAAACGCAGCCCGGGCTCCGCAGCCCGAACGTCCCCAGCTCCCAGAAGGCTCGGAGGGGGACACGCTCCTCCTTCCTGTCAGCTGCTCGTTAAAGGACTCCAGGACGTCAAACCTTCAAAGCCCTGTGACTCATCCCCAACACGGCGCCTGTAATTCACACAGCACACCAGGCGCGCCACGGTGTGTCCCCGCCGCCAGAGAGGCCAGCTCAGGGTCCCCCGGGCAGGCCTCTGGGCACATCAGGTTCCGAGTGCTTGTCCGCTGGCAGAACGGGGACGAGGAAGGAAGGGCACAAGTTCTCGGGAAGCCAGAACAGAACTGCCAACAACACGGTTCTGTCTCCCGGGGTGACTCACCCGGTGAACACCAGAATGCTGTTCCAAGCCTGGAGACCTGCGGAACAGCCTCCAGGATTCGGGCCAAACATTCCAGCATCTTCCTCGGGGACCGTGAATGGTGTATTGTCTCCTCCAAACACAGCCTTTGTTTTCGAAGGCCCGTAAAGAGGAGCCCAGGAGGCCAGAAGACAGCAGGCAGCCTTCCTCCCCCAGGACGGCGTCCACACAGCCTGCAGAGGTCTCCCAGCGCGCCTCCCGCCAGTGGCCGGACCCCGGGCTGCCTCCGCGCACGTAGCGCACAGGCCCCCCCGCAGGTGCCCAAGTGTCCTCCTCGGGGACCACTGGCCTCCGCGGCCCTGGGAGGGGCCCTCGCTCCGTCCTCGCTCGGAGGAGCACCAGGGGAGAAATGCTCGTAGAGTCATTTTATTAGCACCAGATTCTGGAAGGCCTTTCCTATTGTCTTAAGGAACGTTCTGTGCCGCCCGCGCCCTCGGTGACGGAGGGGGGAGGGGACTGCTTTGCAGGTGGAGAAAAGGCCGAGCTGGTTCTCGCCCCGGCCGTGTGCACAGGAGGGAATTCGCGACAAAACCCGAGATGCTACCATGTGCCCGGGGCGGTTCGCCAGGTCTCCTGCCAGGCGTGTTTTGGGCGCGTCCGTTCATCCATTCCGGGACACCGGACCCGTGTCCGTTCTCAGCCACGATGGGCGCTGGGAGGGGAGACAGCGGGAACGTTGCGGCTGACGCTGTGCGCCGTCGGAGCACGTCACGTGTTAACATTCCGCTCAGATAACGACCCCCTGAGGGAGCTGCTGGTGTGATGGCCGCGGTGCAGGGAGGGAACCTGAGGGGCAGACCAGGTCAGTAACGAGCGCAGGTCACACCGCCGGAAAACGGCCGAGCTGGGATCTGGGCCCGGGTGACCCAGCTCCGAGGTCGGTGCTCACAACTCTACCGAGTACTTCGGGCTTGTCCCAAGTCCTGCAAAAATGGCAACGACCGAGCTCTCTGTGACAGACACTGGGGGTACCCGCCACCTGCTCCCAGCCTGTCCTGCTTCCCCAGGCTCGTCCCCTTGCAGTTCTGGCCAATGAGATGGAAGGTGACACAGAGACTGTGGGAAATGTTTTGCTTCTCTTGATTAAAAAACAAACAGACAAAACAAAGGTGGCTAATGTCCCCTGTGCCCTTTTTTCCCTACCTTCAGTGTGGATGTGATGCCTGGAGTCATGGCAGCCACTTTGTGATCTGAGGGAACCAACTCTCCCACTTCCCAGACTTCTTTTTGTAGGGGAAAATTAAACTCTGCCTTATCTGCAGGCAAATACCATCCCTGGTGTTCTCCTTTTCTCTCTTCTTACCTTCCTTACTCCCACCGAAAGTAACTGGTTCTTCAAAGTCGGCACCTTGCAAAAGGTGAGGGACCGTGAGGGGCCTGTGTTCCTAGGATGTTTGCTGGAATGACATCCTCCTGCTGCCTTTCCAGCTGTCGTTTACTAAGCATCTGCTCTCTGCCGGGCGCACAGGGATGGCGTGTTTACCCCGTGCTCCAGGCTCCCCCCTGCAGAGGGGGGGCCACCTCGACCTGCAGCTCACTGAGGACACTGAGGTGCTGGGGCCTTAAGAGTTTGCTTTGGGGGCGCCTGGGGGCTCAGTCGGTTAGGCATCCAGCTTCGCCTCAGGTCAAGATCTCACAGTTCGTGGGTTCGAGCCCCGAGACGGGCTCTGTGCTGACAGCTCAGAGCCTGGAGCCTGTTTCGGATTCTGTGTCTCCCTCTCTCTCTGCCCCTCCCCCGCTTGCGCGCGCGCTCTCTCTCTCTCTCAGTAAAATAAATAAGCACTAAAAATAAAAAGAATCTGCCCAGTGGGTGAGGAGCCAGGTTCGCCCAGGCCAGCCTGACCCCAAGCCCACACACAGCCCTCGAGAACGGCTCCAAGTCATCAGGCTCCAGGCCTCGGTTCCCTCGTGTCCCCTCGGGGCTGGCGCCTCCGCCTGCCTGTCTGTAAAGCGGGCACAACGCTGCCAATCACTCGTAGAGCTGCTGGGGGTCCGTCAGCCCGGAGTCCGGCCTGTGGGGAGCTCCCTACAAATGGTGTCATTGTTATTCCTATTATTACCCCTGAGAATCCAGAGGCCCGTCCCCAAGAGGGAGGCCCCAGGGCAGTCATGAGTGGAAAGGAGAAGCCGACAGAAACCAGGGTCTGATTTCTGCGGAGCCTGGCCCGGGCACAGGTGCAGCCTCTCGGGTGACGCGTCGGAAGGCCTCCTGTGTGGGGTGCCCCAGGGGGGACGCTCCTGCCAGACACCATGTCTGGAAAGACGTGCACTGCCAGGGTCCTGGGGGCTCAGGAGTCAGCGCCCAGCATCATGGTCAAGGTTGGCCAGACCACCAGACCCGGAACTCACCCTCTGGATCAAAGCCAGGGCAGCTGCAACAGAGCGGGGTTGGGGGAACCTCTCTCTCATGAGCCCAAGGTCACAGCAAAGGGAGTCAGCCTCCCAACAGTGGAGGGGGGCAGGGGGCGCTAGCTCATTAATTCATTTATGAGAACACAGTAAATACCAAGCGCTTGGACACGTTTCACTGAATCATTGCTCCACCCTTTGAGGGAAGCGCCGTCAGAGGTGGAGACTGAGGTCCTCCTTGCAGGAAGGATGGGACTTTAACCGGTCTTGGGGGCAGAAGGGCCGCGCCAAGTGGTGGCACAAAATCGAGCAAAGGCTAAGATGAGGGAAAGCAGATATAAGAAAACCACGGAGCCAGAGCGCCACAGGGCTGAAAACCCAGGCAAACAGTTAGCGCTCAAAAAATGGTCGTTGCTGACAGAGAAGGAGGTACGGGTTGGGGGGAGGGGGTCAAACCGTGGGAGGTTTTGGAGGTCAGGAGGAAGGGCCTGGACACCCTCTTCCCTGGTTTGGCTCCCCGATCTACCTTCCTTCCAGCTCCTGGAGAGTCAGCTCTGGAGCGTGTGTTCTGATTGGTTCAAGAAGACCACGCCCCTAACCAGAGATTGGCCCCCGGTGGTGATCGTGCGCCACACGGTGGTCCAACCAAGGTGGTCCGTGTAGTCGTCACCTGCCCCACGTAAAAAGAGGCCCCCAAACTTTGCAGCTTTAAATGAAAATAAAGTACCATCTTGGTTTCTGTGGGTCAGGAGCCCGGGAGGGACTGAGTGGGCGGTTGTGGCTCCTGGTCTCCCGGGAAGTCGCTGTCAGGAAGTCCGGGGCAGTTGCAGCCCCTCTGAAGGGTCTGTGTCCCCTCTGCCTCCCTCCCGGTGAAGGCGAAGGGTGGCAGACGTGGCCTCGCCCAGTCCCAGCCTGCAGGTTCCCAGCCTCGGCTTTTTCTGGACACACAGAAACACACAGTTCAAACCTCACCTCCTCCAAGAAGCCTTCCAAGCTCATCTTACTTAAAAGGGGCCCCTCCCCACCCATGCCGCTGATTTTCTGTCCCACCACCCCATCTTACTCCCGACACTTGGTCTTCACTGTTTACCTTTCTTATGGTCCTTCCTTGATTATTTAGCTTTTTCTCTCTGCCTTGCAGCTGGGGCACACACTCCGTGAAGGGTCGGATTTTGTCTGTCCTCTGCCCGATTTCCCAGAGTTTAGCATAAGTGCCTGGTGGTAACAGGCACTCGGCGCATTTTCCGTGTATGTTGAGTGAATGAATGAGTGGATATTTCATAGCCCTGGAAGTAGTCCGGAACATGCAGGAATTCCGAGGAATCAAGAGAGAGGCCGATAACCACCCCCCCGCCCCGCACGCATGCGCGCACGCACGCGCGCGCACACACACGCACACACGCACACGCCCTCTTCCTCCGGCCTGCACACGACTCACCCTTATCAGACCTGCACAGCCCCAGGCTCAGACTTCCCTAACTTGCCTCCCACTTTGTCCTCCCCGCGCACCCCAGCTCCCCCACCCACGGTCCTCACAGACCTGCGCGGCCCCCGAACGATACACAGGGCGTGGAATCTGGGCCCCAATTCCTGCCCAGGCCTGTGACCCTGAGTGGGCCACTTTCCCGTGCCAAGCCTCAGTTTCCCCCTGTGTCCCGTGGGTGAAGCGGGCCCAGCAGGCGGAAGGAGCGCGTGGGCACTTGGGGCAGGAGGGGCGTGGGGCTGGCGGGGACCAGGCCTCCCCTCTGCGCAGTCCCAGCGCGGCTCGCCCTCTCGCACGGCCCACCGGCCCACCGGCAGTCTGCTCGGCTCCCCCGCTCCCCCGGGAGCGAGAACACTTAACCGGCCAGTAGTTTCCAGCTCAGCACAAAGCGCCATCCCTGCAGGCAGCCCGGAAGGGCTGTTAGCTTGATTGAGTCCTTTTTTCATCTCCACGTCCGGCGCAGCGGCTCTCAGCTCTCAGAGGGGCGGCCCGCGGCTCCCCGGCTACCCAGCGCCGAGCGGGGTGGCTGGAGCCCTTCAGTTACCGCAGGAATGTGGCGCCACTGCATACCACCCCAGACGGCAAACTCATGAAACACCTGCTCTCTCCCTCCTCCAAGACCGGTAACTCCTCATTCCCAGGACTCAAGTCCAAGGCCGCCCGCTCCGTGCTGAAGGTTCCCCTGAACCACCCTCCCCCAGCCCGGGGCCTCCCAGGGCTCTCCTTTCCGCTTGGGCAGAGGAAACCCCAGGTGCACTGGGTCCACGGAATGGCACCGGCTGCGCCTTCTCCGGGAGGCAGTGCAGGCCGTTTCACTGGGGACTCGAATCCCTGGACTGCCTCCGCTCAGGAACCATGGAGCGATCCCTGCATGCCAGGCTTGCTTCTCAGTGTTTTCCATAAATTCGCTCCATTAATCCTCACGGCAAACCTAAGAGAAAGGCATCATCTGCATTCCCACTTTCCAGGCCAGGCTCAGCGGCACAGAGAGGGGGAAGGAGCCTGCCCAAGGCCACACAGCCGCTGAATAGAGGGGCTGGGCTGGGCCTTGAACTTAGACCTTCTGGTGCTTTTAGCCTCTTCACAGAGGGGACGGGAAAAGTGGACGTTCCGGAGCCCAAAGCCAGTTCTTCCAGAAGGCCAGGGTGCAGGGAATGAGCGGACAGCCATCTTCAGGAGCTACAGTTTCGGAGGGAAGGGAGGGACTGGAAAACAGGAAAGGTGCGGAGTCTGAGCAGCACGGTCCACAAAACTCTCCCTGGCTCCCAGGCCCCAGCAAAGCCTGGTGCATCCAGAAGGGACCTAGCTGGGGATCGGGGCGGGGGGGGGGGTGGTAATCTTAGAAAGGAGGCCGTGTGAGTCAGGACAGTTAACTAGCCAGGGGTAGCAGATGCCAACCCTCAGATTTCTTGTTTCGTGTAACTGAAAAATCCCAGGTAGATTTCAGACGTGGCCGGATTCAGGGGCACAATAATGTCATCAGTCCCTCCTTGGTGCCACTTTCCTTTAGGCTGGTCTCTTTCTCAGGCGGGTTCAATGACATCCCACTGGTAAAACAGCTCAGCGGGGAAAGATGTTTTTCCCAAGTGATTCCAGCAAAAGCCCCGGGGAAGGTTTTCATTGGCTCCGTCTGGGCCATGTGACAAGTCACATGACTATTCCCTAACCAATGGCGGTGGTGACAGGGCGGAGTTTCACTCACTCAAACCACAGAGATGAAGAACAAGGAAGGGGCGGTTCCCCAGTGGGACAGGGGAGGGGAGGATTTCCTTCTGGAAGGAGAGAGGCTGGGCCGAGAAGGCCACAGACATGCGCCGTGGGGGCCGCGAGGAGGAGGAGGCAGAACGGTGGCATGATAGACTCCGTGAGTGAGACTAGGCGGCTGGAACAGATCCTCCAAGCCGCTGCTGCCTGCGCGCCCCTGGAATTGCACAGAAATCTTACCCAGGTCACTGTGCTGCCTACAGAACGGGGAATGAGAGAAATGCCCAAAAAGAACAGAGAGATTAAATACTAACCGGCCTCAGTTTCCCTTTCCAGAAAATGGGATCAAAACTAGCACCAACATCACATGGTTGTAGAAATTAAAGGGCTTAGTAAGCGTGAAGGGTAATAAAAAATAACTAACGACAAAGTATGAAGGGTTCAGAACGGCGTCCTTGGGAAAGAGACAGTGAACATCGGATTCTTCTGAACCCAGGCCACTTTGCCTGGCCTTCCCGTCCACTCCCTTCCTGGTGCACTCTAGCCCTCTTCCTCGGTGGAGGCTTCCTGGGATCCCAGTGCACTCAGAGCCTCTGGGGCCCCATGAAGCTAGGTCTGAGCCCCAGCTCTGCTTCCCGAGCTGTGCAACCCTGGGAAAGTGGCTTCACCTCTCTGAACCAGTTTCCTCTTCTAGAAAATGTGGCTAAAAACTCTCTGGAGGCCTCTGCTAGATTCTGAGCCACTGGCTGCAGTAAGAGGCCGTGGTCTCTCTGGGGTTGGGGTCCCCTCCCGGCATCTCTCGGTGTCCCGGGGAAGCCCCATTCATCATATTGATCGGCTCAGATGGGGTTTCTCACAATTCAGAGTTGAGCCTCAACCTCTCAGCCGCCGTGTGACAAGTCAGTCCGCCTCTCAGTTTCCTCACGGGAACCCCTTTATCCCAGAGAGTTGGGAGACTGGCAGGAGCCTCCCCACAGCCTGGATTAAGTAGATACTCAGTTAATGGACCCCCTCTCTTCCCCTGACTGCTAGCCCAAATGCCATCTCCTCCACGCAGTTTTCCTGATTGCCCAACTCCAACGACCTCTTGGTCTCTCCTCTTGCCTGCGCAGTGAGCAACCTGGGAGTTTAGGTCAGGTCATCAGTGCCTTTGGAGTCCCTAGTACCTGGCGCATGGCCCTGTCAACAGTGGGTGTCCTAGAGATTTTGTGATGGACGATGATGACGATGATATTGATGATGATGATGGAGAAAATGTCATTTGAGACCATGCGGGTCTCCTTAGTTCCTCTTCCAATTTAATTTCAGCGAACTTGTCTCCAAAGTGTTTTCAGATCCTCTTTTGCCAGGATGTGGGTGTAGACAGATCCGTAAACCCCAGAATCTGCTCTGTGCCCAGCTAGTGTCAGGCAAGCCTCTGTTTGCCAATCTCCTGTGGAATCTTGTCCTTAACAACGAAGCTTTCGTCCAAGCAGGGTCCGTGACCTGCAGGATGACTTGGGGGGCGCACATAGGTGAACACTTTAAAAAAGAAAAGAATCAGGAACAGGGCGCCTGGGGGGCTCAGTGGGTTAAGTGTCCAACTTTGGCTCAGGTTATGTCTCAACCTGATGAGTTCAAGTCCCACATCTGGCTCTGTGCTGACAGCTCAGAGCCTGGAATCTGCTTTGGATTCTGTGTCTCCCTCTCCCTCTGCCCCTCCCCCACTCATCTTCTGTCTCTCTGTCTCTCAAAAATGAATAAATGTTAAAAAAAGTTTTTTATAGAATCAATAACATTTTTGAAGTTTATTTTTGAAAGAGAGAGAGAGATGGGGTGAGTGGGGGGCAGAAAGAGAGAGGGAGACAGGAGACAGAGAATCTGAAGCAGACCCCGCCTGCTGGCACAGAGCCTGACGTGGAGTTCGAACTCACAAACCACAAGATCATGGCCTGAGCTGGTCAGACACTCAACCGAGCCACCCAGGCGTCACTATGATGAACACTTTTTACTGTTATAGTTACGCCCCATGTTTAAGTATAGTTACGCATTTGGCTACGTGTGTCAGAAAACCCAGATAACGGTGGCTTCCCCTGATAATCTGTGTCTGTGTTATGAGGACAGGTCTCCGTTGCCATCAAAATTCAGGCTCCCGCTAAAGTCTTTCATTCATTTAAAAACAATTTTTTTAATGTTTATTTTTGAGAGAGAAAGAGCGAGAGAGTGCGAGCTGGAGAGGGGCAGAGAGGGAGACACAGAATGTGAGGCAGGCTCCGGTCTCCAAGCTGTCAGCACAGAGCCCCACACGGGGCTCAAATTCACAAACGGTGAGACCATGACCTGAGCTGAAGTCGGACAGGTGCCCCTAAATCTTCCATTCTAATGGTCACCTGTGGTCACAAGGTGGCTGCCCTACCTCCAGCATTGCATCTTACTTCCAGGCAGGAAGATGGAAAAGAGCAAAGAGTAAAAGGTCTGTCCCAGCCTCTGCGGCCCCCGACCCCCACTCTCCACTGTTTAAAGAGTTTTCACAGAAGTGCCGCCAATGACATCCACTTCCGTCTCACTGGCCAGAACTGGGCCACGGGCAACCCCCATTTGCAGAGCAAGCTGGAAAGGTGGAGTTTAAACTGGGCACACTGCTGTCCTATACAAAATTATAGTTTTATTAGAAAAAAAGAGAGAGAGAGAATAGATACTGGGAAGGCCACCACCAGCGTGGATCAGACACACCAAACCTATGATTTGCAGGAACTATTTGAGCGGCAGTTCTTGGCTTGAGCATGAGTCAAAAATCCCCACAAGGGATCTGTGGAAACTCAGGTGGCCGGCGTCTGAGTAGCAGGTCTGGGTGGGGCCCACGAGTTTGCGTTTCTAACGAGCTCCCAGGACGCCCTGAGGCCTGCTAGTCTGACAACCGCACTTGCACTTGAGAACTGCTGACTATGAGTAGGACAAAGTCGGTATTTAAGTGAAAACACATGAATTTATTTTAAAAGGATAATCATTAGGGCATATGGCTTATGTGTGTTATCAGTTAGGATCCTGATTAAAAAAAAAAAACAAAAAAAAAAACAGGGCACCCCCAGAGGGGAAATCAAGAAAAGCTAACAAAGGGACGATTTGCAAAAGTATGGGCGGGGCCTGGGAAAGCCCCTCCCCCAACAGCAAGGGGAGGAGCTATTGCTGCACCGGACCCGGGCACCGGTAGGCATTACTGGAGCCTGGAGTGGTGCGCTGGGAGAGGACCACCCCGTCGGAGCCTCCTCATAGGACGGACACAGCCAACTGAGTCAGGCAGGTAGAGAGCTGAGGAATAAATACCCCGGCCCCTCTCTCCACCCGCCTCCAGCCTTCAGCTGGTGCCTCCCATTGGCTGACTCCCCCTAGATGTCAGAGGGCGGAGGAGCCCGGGGGATTCGGCCCACACGGGTCAGCCCGTGCGGATCAGATTGGGAAAGAGGTGGAGAGCAGAGCTGGGGAGGCAGGCAGAAGATGTCCAGCACAGACAGAGAAAATACCATGACATCCAGGAGCAACTGAGTCCGGCCAGCCGCCGCTGACAGTGAGCAACCCACCCAGCTCATTCGTTTGTTCAATTATTAATTGAGCACCTGCTGTGTACCAGGCACTGCGCCAGGAGCCAGGGATTTGGAGCTAAATTAATCATGACTCCCGCCCGGAGAAGATGCTGTGTGACGGGTGCGAGGCACCATGGTGCAGGGGGCGGGGTCCTCTCCGCTCCCAGCTCCCCCTGCCTCACGGCCCCCCCCAGGCAGACTCACCGTGTGCCTTCGACTGATCTCATCTGCTTGTCACCGGCGAGAATTCCGGTGTGATTTAAGCTTTCATTAAAGTTTAACTACAGGGGAAAGACTGCGAAAAAAAATCACCTGCTCCATCACAAATCACAATGTTATTATGTGCTGAAATAGGGGCTGTGGGAATACACCGAGGGGATTTGGCTGGGATTAGGGATAAAATGTATTTAAACCGCTGGGTGCCCGCACGCCCCTGGAGCGCCCCGTAAACCTGTGTGCATATAGATTTATATCTGGCGAACTGTTGATTATGATTTTTTTTTCCGGGCTGCAAACAAAACCCCGGCCTCCGCCAGCCCCCAAGTCAGCTGTACACAGAGTGTCTGTCTCCACGCTCAATAGCCAACAACAAAAATGATGGAGAATCTGATGCAGACGTGGATAATTGCTCTGGCTTCCTCCCGTGAATTTAAATAGCTTTCTTGAATTATTGCCATTGACACGATCAATAAAATTGAGCTATTGCTGCATCAGGCCTTTCGGCAAGTGCACAGGAAGACGGGCTCCCAGGGGCCCACAGTTGGGCCACCCCACGTCCCCGGCAGGGGCCGGGGGACAGGTGATGGAGTGAGAACAGGGATGCGCCTGGCTGGCCGCGGCCGAGACGGGAGAAGCAGGTGGACGTCAGCATTCGGCCTTCCCGTTGCCCTCCCCTTTTCTACATTTCTTTCCCAGAAACCATTAAACAAATGGAACTTACCTGTCTGGCACTCCACCCCCGCCCCCAGGGCTTTGTACCTCGATGGACGGCCAAGGACAGACCCCAGCCCCTGCTCCGTACTAGCTTGGAGCTCTCTCCCCACCTCCCGGGAGATGTACTTGTAATATTTTTAAATTTTTATTTTTTAATGCTTATTTATTTTTGAGAGAATGAGAGAGAGACAGAGCATGAGCAGGGGAGGGTCAGAGAGAGAGGGAGACCCAGAATCCGAAGCAGCCCCAGGCTCTGAGCTGTCAGCACAGAGCCCGATGCAGGGCTCGAACCCACGAACCGCGAGATCAAGACCTGAGCCAAAGCCGGACATTTAACTGACTTAGCCCTGCCCCCAGCGTCCCCGTACTTGCATTTAAACTGGGGCCCCCTGGACACCACGTGTCCAACCAAAGGACCCCAGTGGTGGCCTTCAGAACACCTCAAGGTCAAAGACTCACTCTAGTGGTGAGATTTTAGTTAAGGGAAAAATACGAAGACAGAAAAAAAGGTTCCCGGTAAAACTCCCGTACGGTTAAGCACCTTGAAGTGTGCGCCTCAGGGGCAGGAGCCCACAGCTCCGAGGGGACCTCCAGCCCCTCGCAGGGACTCCCGTCGCCAGTCCCCCCGCCCGGCACCCACCGCTCTGTGCTGTCTCCACGGACCTTCCTGGAGAAGCTTCCGGCTCCGCGTGCTCCCAGCCTGCGCTGGTCGAATCCTCTAGAAACAAGTGTCTGACGGAAGTGAGCTCGCGGCGGGGGGCTTCTCCCTCGGGTTAAGTGCTTGGAGGCCCAGACGCCGCAGCCGGAAAACTCCAGAGACAGGCTGACCTGCCTTCCGATCGCAGCTTCGTTGCCTCCAGCTGCTGGCTGTGGGCACCTGCCGCCGAACCGCCCGCAGCGTCCGCTTTCTCAGCAGGGGCGTTAGTGGTGCCCGTATCCAGGGGGCGGGGGTGGGATACAGAGGTCCAGCTCGGGGCAGGCCCGTGGAGAGTAGACTGGGCTGAAAGGTAAGTGCGCCGCCCCCCGCCCCCCCCACCGATTCCATGTCCACCCAGAACCCGTGCGTGTGGTCTTATCTGGAAATAGGGTGTTTGCGGAAGGTGCTGAGTCAGGTCGAGATCCTGCTGGATGAGGGTGGGCCCTGAAGGCGGTGACCCGTAGATTTGTAAGACGGCCATATGGTGACAGGGAGACCCAGAGAGAAAACAGCCGGCAGTGTAGCCACAGCCAAGGGGCCACGGACTGCTGGGAGCTTCCAGAAGCCAGGGAGAAGCATGGACAGATTCTCCCTAGAGCCTTCAGCCAGCGGGACCCTTGCCACCCGTGGGTTCCGACAGCGGGGAGGGTCCCACACACGGGGCTCTGTGACAGCGGCCGCAGTCACCCATCCCCTCACTGCTGGGTGACATCGGCATGGCTGAGGGAACCCGAGTGGGGCTGACGGGCCAAGGGGACCCCAGGGCAGCCCCTAGGAGCCAAACTTGACCTCGGACTGTCCAGGCCTCACAAGAAGGTAAGGTTAGGGTTAAGGATGGTTTGGTGAGTTACAGCGGGGCAAGGTTTGGGCCGATCCAGGGCTAGGTTGCCAGGCAGGGCTTGGAGAGAATTCTTTTTTTTTTTTTTAATGATTTTTTTATGGTTATTTATTTTGAGAGGGGGAGGAGGGAGAGAATCCCAGGCAGGGTCCACGCTGTCAGCACAGAGCTCGACGCAAGGCTCGAACCCACGACTCCTGAGATCATGACCCGAGCTGAAATCAGGAGTCAGACGCTAAACCAACTGAGCCACCCAGGCGCCCGAGAATTCCTGATTAGAGAAAACCCTCGGGGGTCTCCCGAGGTCCGCGGCCAGTCGCAAAAGGACAGGTGTGCACCTTTGAGAGGGGCGCTCCCTGAGACCAGACCCCGCCGCCCTGCTGGCCACAGCACAGGGCGGCCGCAGGGCGGCGGGGGGCTAACTCACCAGGCTCCCTGGAGGGGTGTGGTGCCTCCAGATGGCGACCACCATCAGCCGACCGACTGTCCATCCTCGAGGTAGCGAATCAACCCCAAAGCTCCCTTCCCGCCCAGCCACCCACCAAGCTAGAAGCTCGGGCTCCCCCCTCCCCCCAGAGGCTCATTCCTAGAACAAAAGCCACCAACTCGTCCTCCTGGTTTCCCCTCTCCCTGAGCCTGGGCTCTGGGAAGCCCTGTCTCCCACTGACAGGGGCATTTTCCCAAGGGAGCCGGAAGCAGACTGATAGAACCTGGGCCCGAGTGGGAGGGGAGCGGTGATGAGGGGGGAGGGGAGTGGCGATGGGGGGTGGGGGGGGAGCAGCCTCCGACCGCCGTCCGCACTGTCCTCACTCGTTTCCTCCTGATAAAACCCGCACACGAGGGGCTGGAGGGAGGGCGGGACAGCACAGCCACCTGCACTGCAGCCTCTGGTCTGGGTTCTCCATCTCGGGGGGCGATGGAGACTGTAAGATTTAATAGATGGAGGCAGAGATGGGAGGAAAGGGACTACGTTATGGAGCCAAGAAAGCCTTTATTGGGATCTGCAATTACCGGGCGAGGTCCCATGGCCCAGGGAGTGGAGAGTCCGGGAAAGTCCGCCTGGTACAGGAGGGGCGAGATATTTTATGGGTAAAAGACTTCCGGTCCGGTCCTGGGAGGGCAGACCACCAAATAAGGGCACTTCAGGGACGTGGCGGGATGGGATAGGTTGCCTCCTCTGTCAGGGTGGTGGGAAGCTGGGGCTCCATGATTGGCTGTTTTAAAACTGGCGCGGAACATTCCAGGTCTGCGGGTGAGGGGTGGGAGTCGCCGGTGTTCGGTGTTTTTCCAACCCACAGCAAAATGGCCGCTCGGTCGCCATGCCAAGGTGACTCCCAAGGTGACTCTTACAGAGACCCCAGGGGTGAGGGATCCTCACGGACTGAAGACGCTGGGACCTAGGGGGGCTCGCAGACAGCAGCTCCCGGTTCTGCCTTTCTCGGCCCGCATTTTGCACGGTCGCCACGTCTCCGGCCACCTGGCGGCTGGGCGACCAGCAGGCAGGCTAGGTGACCTCGTCCTTGGCCAAGCTCGGGGCGCCCGGTGCACCAGCCCGCACCCCTCTGGACGGCACGGACCGCACACCCGTTACTGCAGAGCTGGTCGCGGACCAGGGAGGCACCAACCCAGCGACGCTCAGGGCCGCAGAGCCCTCGGAGGAAGGCAGGCTTGAATTTCTTTCTTTTTTTTTTTAATGCATTTTATTTTTGAGAGAGAGCGAGCACGATCAGGGGAGGGGCAGAGAGAGAGGGAGACACAGAACCGGAAGCAGCTCCAGGCTCTGAGCTGTCAGCACAGAGCCCGACGCGGGGCTCCAACCCACGAACCGTGAGATCATGACCTGAGCCGAAGCCGGAGGCTCAACCGACTATGTCCCCAGGCGGCCCGGCAGGCTTGAATTTCTGAAGCCAAACCAAACACTGGCTCCAGAACGCTTCCTTATTACCTCACCCCCGACTATGGAACAATCGCCCCATTGAAAGGCCACGAGCCCGCCCAAGTTTTAAATTAAACCTCTTGAGTTTTCCCTCCGAGAGCAGATAAAATCCTCCCAGCTTATGTTTGGAGGAAAGAATGTGGTGTGTGTGTGTGTGTGTGTGTTTCCCCTAAAACTCCGTTTCTTTTGTTGGATTCCTTGAAGCTGTTCCAGTATTTCACTTAAGAAAATCATGACGTCTGATGCAGGTTGAAACACCCTTCCGGAAGCGACCCCTCCCCCTCCGTGCTGCCTGGACCCCAGTTCTTTCTGAGGAAGAGGTGAGGCCCCTTTGTAGGGGGTGAGCCGCCGGGGGCAGCCTAGAAGGGCTTTGCTGAGCTGTGACAGGAGACATTTGCTCCCCACCCGTCTGTTTAGTCACTGGGCGTCAAGCACGGGCGCTGACAGTCCGCTGCGTGGAGAAAAGAGATCCAGGTGTGGGTGCAGGAGGGAGAGGAAGCCGGGCGGAGAGGCCGCGTCCTGCGTCCAGCCCCGCCTCCAGCCGCGGGCGAAGCCGGCCACGCTCCCAGATGATTCGCGCCCCAGGGACGATACCAGTAAGGCCTTTGGAACCGTTCCCATTGGTCAGGGTGCGGAAAGATGCTGCCGCTGCTCTGCATCCAACAAACACTTGCTGAACACCTACTATGCGCCAGAGAATGTTCTAGGTGGCGGGAGGCAGCGGGGCATAAGACAGGCAACAGCCCTGCCCTCAGGGAGCTGACATTCCAGAAGGTGGGAAAAGCCATCTGGTTTAGACTCTGGGGGCCACGTGGGGGCACCTGGGGTGGGGGACTCAGTCGGTTGGGCGTCAGACTCTTTATTTTTTTTAATTTATTTTTGAGAGAGAGAGAGAGAGAGACAGCATGAGCAGGGGAAGGTCAGGGAGAGAAGGAGTCACAGGATCTGAAGACAGGCTCCAGGCTCTGAGCTGTCAGCACAGAGCCCGACGCGGGGCTCAAACTCACCAACCGTGAGATCATGCCCTGAGCCAAAGCCGGACGCTCAACCGACTGAGCCCCCCAGGTGGGCGTCGGACTCTTGATTTTTGCTCAGGTAATGATCTCACCGTTCATGGGATTGAGCCCACGTTGGGGTCTGTGCTGACCGTCTGGAGCCTGCTTGGGATTCTCTCTCTCTCTCTCTCTCTCTCTCTCTCTCTCTCTCTCTCTCTCTCTCTCTCTCCCCCTAAATAAATAAATAAATAAATAAATCTTAAATTAAAACTTTAAAAAATAAAACAAATTTAAAAGGAGTAGGTTGTGATTTGGTTTTGGAAGACACGGGGCTCTGTGTGGAGAGTGGCGCACGGTCATGGTCAGGACTTCTTCTCGTACAAATGATCCGTCAACACCCAGACAGGTGAGGGAGGGTGGCGGTGACTCTGGGCCCGGCGCATGTGCAGGCGGGGCGGCCTCGGCCCCGGGGACACCGGCTGCGCTGCCCACGACTCTCAGGCCGCAGCCCCTTCCACGCAGCCCGTGACGCAAACCGGTGCTCCCGCCGAGTCACAGCCACCGCGCTCGCTGGGACCGCGGAGGGACCCGACCTACTGGCCGCCAACGGCTACTCCACGCACGGACCCCGGCGTCGCGTCGGCTTCCCTGGAGACATCAGAAACCCCGCCGGGCGGGCCGCCTTCCTGCCCCAGTGCCGGCTGGGGCCCCGGCCCTCCAGGTCAACCCCCCCCACCCCCGGTTCGCTGCCCCCCTGTGGCCCCTGCAGGCGTCTGGGTTTTTCATCCCCCCTCCTCATGGAGCAAGCAGGAATTCCGACCAGGATGTAGGTGGCATTTTAAGTAAAAGGAAGCTTTCAGGGCTCCCGGGGGCTCAGTCTCTTAGGCGGCCAACGTCAGCTCAGGTCGTGATCTTGCCATTCGTGGGTTCGTGCCCCCGTCGGGCTCTGTGCTGACAGCTCGGAGCCTGGAGCTGTTTCATATTCTGTGTGTCCCTCTCTCTCTTTCCCTCCCCTGCTCACGCTCATGCTCTGTCTCTCAAAAATTAATGAACATTAAAAATTTTTTTTTGAAAAGAAGCTTTCTCCATCCTCCGTGCCCCAGGCTTAGGGTGCAGTGGAGGCATCCCGCCCAGAACCCAGTCATCGGTGGTCCGATCCCGGCCCCGCCCCGTGCTTGCTGTGTGACCTCGGGAAGGACACTGCGCCTGTCCTAACCCTCAGCTCTCTTGTCCGACTACCACGGACGCCTGTCCCACTAGGTTGCGTCCAGGAGTGACAGAACCTAAAGGCACAGTCAGGGGCCAGGACACTAGGACTTGACAAGGGGTTGAGATGCGCAACTGAGAAAGGTCAGACCAGCAGCGTGAACTGGAGAAGCAGCTGGCGTGGGCGACGGGCCAGCAGGGAGCGGGACAGGGCGAACAAGAGTGCACCTGCCCTGTGTTCAGCCCAGTTCCTGCCAACTGTCCTCATGCAGGGACGCAGCCCCCAGGTCACCAAATCTTCTGTTTTGTTTTTTAACGGAGACCAGAAATCCAGATTTTCACGTGAAATCTCCTAACTTTAATTTTTTAATGTTTATTTATTTTTGAGAGCAAGAGAGAGAGAGCATGAGCGGGAGAGGGGCAGAGAGAGAGGGAGACACAGATTCTGAAGCAGCTCCAGGCTCTGAGCTGTCAGCACAGAGCACAACGCAGGGCTCGAACCCACGAACTGTGAGATCATGACCTGAGCCGAAGTCGGACGCTTAACTGACTGAGCCACTCAGGCGCCCCTAAATCCCCTAACTTTAAAATGGTGCCGATTAGCTTGTTAAAAGTGATAGAACTCTGTGCACGGGCAACTAACCACATGTGTGGGGCCGAGGGCGGCTCTGGGTTACGAACGTGGCCTTCCTCCTCCTCGTCTCGCTGACTTGGCAGCCGGGGAGCAGCGGGACTGGGAGGAAGTAATTTGCCATCTGTGACTTGACCGAAAGGAAGAACCCAGAGCCGGGAGAGCATATTCCAAGGAGAAGGGGAAGTTTCCGGAAGACGAAGAGACTCAGCCAGGGGCCCCCGGCACCAAGGGGGAGCAGGCGAGGGCAAGGGCAGGGCAAGGGCAAGGGCAGGGCAAGGGCGGGCCCAGCAGCGGGAACAGTGTGGACAAAGGCTTGGCAGCAAGACGTCGATCTGTCTGTCTGTGTATCTGAAAGGCAGCCGGAGCCGCACAGAGACCTTGCCCACAACATGGTTACGTCGTCACCCGTGTGTAGAAAAGGGGCGGCAGCCCTTCTAGAAAACTTCGCCAGGTGCCGTAAACACCTGCCAGAATGCCGGTGGGTGGAGGGCTAACCGGGGTGTCCTGGAGAAGCCCCCTCCCCCCAGACCGGCTGGACACGTGACGTGGGGACCCTCCTGTGGGGCCGCTCTGTGCCCCCAGGGCCTGCCCAGCCCACTCTTTCCCGAAGGAGAGAGTCTGGAAGCTCGCTTCAGACTCCTCCATGATGATGTGCCACTCGGGGTGGGGCCTGGCACATTCCAGAACAAACGGAGTTAGCAGGTGCCTGGCTGTCGCTCCTCTCTGCGGGGCTGGGTCCGGCTTTGACCTTCGCCTTTCCTTCCTCTCTTGCCTCTACCTGTGCCAGTTTGCTACAAGGTCTTAGAGAGGTGTGATTCCTCAGCAGGAAGTTCTTCAGGGTCAAGCTCAAGGTGAGCTGCGTCTAAGCACCGACTTCGGTAGCGCGGGGGTTACAGTAAGATGTAAGACTCCAGTACAGTTGGGGGGGGGCATAGGGAGGCGAAGTTAAAGGGACCCTCAGTGTCCCTACATCCTTCACAGCAGCTGTCCCAGAAACGCCCAGAACCTCCACTGAGTACGTTAACATCCAGGGCTGTGCATACAGCCAGTGCTCCATAAATGCACACCGAAAGAAGGATTATCTGCCAAGGGGCAGAATGAGTCTGCCGTCTGAGATCACAGTCCATGGCACGTGGAACGCGCACACACACTCGGCCAATCCCTCTCCAAAGACTGCTGGGAAGGAAAAAATATTAATATGTCCAACCCTAATCAAATCTGGATAATTTCACTAGAAACCTTTCCATAATTTCATCAGCACTAACGGATTACAATAGCAACAAATTAAACCGACAGGCATGAATTTAGTTGCTCAAGAGGAAAATGTAGCTTGATTTAGAAACGGATGTTACAGTTTATTAAACAATCTAAATTAATTTGATTTTGAGCCACTGTTAAATATACATTAGGATGTATCGCCCGATGGGGGATGCGAAGGGGGGGGGGAGGGGAGGCAGGCGAGGCTGCCCTGAGTCTGGCGTGTTCCCTCTGCAGCCCTGAGTGGGTGTTCACGACTGGAGGGGGGCTACCGCTCAGGCTCCGGGCAGCAAGAACCACCACAAACTGAGTTGCCTTTGCCTTGAGCCAAAAGCGGATTTATGATCCCAGCATCCGAAAACGTCACGGATTGTTAGCTAGCTTCAGGTGCAGCTGGATCCAGGTCTCAAGGTCAATAGCAAGTAGCCTTTCTTTGTTTCTGAGTCCGTTTTTTTCTGTGTCGACTTTATTCTCAAGCAAGGTCTCTGTCCGTGGCGGAAGGAGGACCGCCAGCAGCTCCAGATTTTCATTTCACTGGCGTGGCCACCTGTCAGGAAAGAGCCCTCCCCGGACCCCGGGTGAAGCTCTCTTTGGCCTGGCCAAGGTCACGACCCCTCTGACCAGCCAGCCCCAAGCACCTCGCTCGTCCCCGAGTTGGGGAGCCCAGGAGAAGGGTCAGATCCACGCGAAGTACAAGACCGCAGAGGGGCCGAACCCCCAGACCACAGTTCTGAAGACGGAGGAGGGGCCACGGCCCGAGGAACGCAGACCTCCTCTAGAAGCCAGAAGACGCAAGGAGCGGCGGCTTCCAGAAAGAACGGGCTCTGTGGACCCTGTGATTTTAGACCCATGAGCAAATGCAGCACGTGGGGCGGCCTTGACCGTGAGCCCCTTGCTCTGCTCTGAGTCCACACTCGGTGCCCAGGCGCTCCGGCCGTGGCAGAGCGCGAGAGGGAAACGAGGCGGGCCCCTTCTGCCCGGGGGACAGCCACCGCTGCTGGGGCATCCAGGCCCCCGGACGCCCCACCAGCCGGAACAAAAACTTCCTTGGGCCCCGCGGAGCCCCTCCTGCCCAGCCTTTCTTCCACGTCTTGCCCTCCACAGAGGTGAGGCCGGCATCTCGGCCTGAAGGCCCTCCTGCCTCCTCCACCTCGCCCCTGCCCCCCGAAGAGCTATTTCCTCAAACTCTCCCCAACCTGGTCCAGCACCACCGCGAGAATTAGAAAAAGGAGCTCCTCTGGGTGGTGGATGCTTCTTCCAGGACGAGCAGCCAAGCCAGCCACGCGCGGCCTGAAATCACCCCTGATGATTTCACCTCTTCCTGGGCGCCCTTGTGCAGTGCACAACATGTACGCTGTGCGTGGTTGGGCTGCTCCAGACCCCTGGGCTGTAAGGAGGTCTTGGAGGGAACACTGCCGTAGGCAGTCCAGGGGGACCCCACCTCCCTACTCAGGGGACGGGGAGAAGCCAGGTGTCTGCACGGCTGGGCCCTGCACGCCTCCGCACCCCCCGCTCTGGGCTGTCCGCCACGGTGCTGCAACATCCGAGGGCAGACACTGTTCTCAGCACAGGCCTCTTTGTTTGGCCTGGACTCGCTTCTAGAACTGTTTATGTGGATTTCAGCTGCTCTCGGCGGCTCAGCGGACTTGGCCACGCAGGGTCCATGTCCCCCATGGGTATGGTCCAGGGGGTCCTGGGGCTCCGGGCTGTGCCGCGCCAGTGGTGCCACCGACTCGCTGTGTGACCCTGGCCAGCCACTGCCCCTCTCTGAATCCTTTCCTCTTGTTCTTGAAGCAGGGGGGAGGGGGGAGGGGTGGGGGAGCAGGGAGGAGGCGGGCTCCTCTCCTCTTCGAGGGCCCTCCAGGCTCCGTGCTCTGACAGGCGCAGGAAGATGGAAAGGGAGATAAAGAGAAAATAGTTCTGCTTAATTGCCTCATTAAGGCCTCCTTGTTGGAAACCAGAGTGGGAGCTGTTCCCTCTGTTTCGCTGTGAGCCTGCGCCCCCCCAACATGTGCGCGGAGGGCTGGGAGGGGTGTGGGCGGCAGGCGGGGGCTGGAGATGGAGGAGGGTCCTTGGAGGGACAGGCTTCCGGCCAGCCCGGGGCACAGAGCCACGCACAGCCCCGTCGGGCATGTATCTGGACCCCCCCGGACCCGAACCACCCCCAAGCAGTGACCTAGACAAGAGGGGGGTTTCCATCCATCCGGGTAACAACACCGGTGAGTGTGGGGCCCGCCGTGCGCAGCGCACAGACTGACTCCTACGAGCCCTGTGACCTGGGGCGGATAGCGTCCCCCCAAATCTGTGTCTGCCTCGAACCTGTGGACATGGCCTTAGATGAGCGTGACCCTCTGGGGGCCCCGTGTGGGGGCCGTCCCACAGGACGCGTCCCTCCGTGGCCGTGGCGTCCCTCGCTCAGCATCGTGTCCTCCTGGCTCGTCCGAGTTAGAGCAGGCGTCAGACTCTCCTTCCGGTTCAGGGCTGAGTAATGCTCCGCCGCCGGACAGACGGCGTTCCGCCGACTCGTTTCTCGTTGACGGACACCTGGGTAGCTCTGCCTTTTCCCGGCTGTGAGGAACGCTGCTGTGACCGTGTGCAAACATCAGGCAGGCGTGTTTTCAAAACTTTAGTTATGTCAGGACGCCTGGGGGGCTCAGTCGGTTAAGCGTCCGGCTTTGGCTCAGGTCATGATCTCATGGTCCATGGGTTCGAGCCCCGCGTCGGGCTCTGTGCTGACAGCTCGGAGCCTGAAGCCTGCTTCGGATTCTGTGCCTCCCTCTCTCTCTGTCCCTCCCCTGTTTACACTCTGCCTCTCTCTCTCAAAATAAAAGAAAGACATAAGAAAGAAATACAGTTAATTAAATAAAAAGCAAGGTTTCAATGAGGCAGGAAGTGCTTCTGTTACAGAGCTACATGAAGAAATGAAATAAAAAGCATAATACACCGTGTGATTGTAGCCAGGCTACAAAGTAGCAATTACACAGAGAGAAAGAAGTCTAGAAGGAAAATCCCCACGTGTTACCACACGTCAATGGTGCCGATTGTCTTCGGATGGTGGAACTTGGGGTAAATCTTTTACATGTTCACATTTCAATTCTCTACTTTCTGTTTCACATAACGAGTAGCTATTATTGTCATGCACGCATAAAAACACTCTTTTGTTTCTACTGGAAAATCCCCGAATCCGCTCCCTGTGCCCTGGGTGACTGAGCAAAACCCACTGAAGAACTGAGCAAAGAACCGTGTGGTGAGCAGAGCCGAGTTGGCCTGATGGACTCGGTGGCTACGGCCCCCAGGTCCTCCCCTGAGCTCCAGGGGTAGAGGAGACAGCGACAGGGCCACAGG
Source organism: Mungos mungo (assembly GCA_004023785.1). Classification (NCBI taxonomy): domain Eukaryota; kingdom Metazoa; phylum Chordata; class Mammalia; order Carnivora; family Herpestidae; genus Mungos; species Mungos mungo. The sequence continues at coordinate 5,975 of PISW01008720.1, read as the reverse complement.
CTGGACCCTTCCCTGGAAGGCGGGCCTCCAACCCCCCACGGCCCCGTGGCAAAGACTCCTTGAGTTGTTCCCCAGCAGCTAATGGCCCCTCTTCCTTAGCAATAGAAATCCTGATTTTTAGCTGGGCGCACAGCGGGCAGGACTAGAGGACATGTTCCAGGCTCTCTTGCAGGCTGGTGTGGCCAAACCACTCAGCACCGGCCACTGAGAGGTAAATGGAAGCGGTTTATTCAATGTCTGGGGAGCATCCATAACGGGAGGAGGAATCGTCATCTTCTGGGCTGCCTTCCTTCTGCTGGTTGGAATTCAGATGAGATGGCTGGAGCCCTGGCAGCTGCCTTAGACCACAGGAGGGAAGCCATGACCCCCTCCTGATTTTGCTTACCTCTGAGAAGTCAACTTCTGTTTTTTTAACCCTCGTTACTGGGGTTCTCTGTCCAATATTTTCCTAACTCATAAAGGCAACAACGTGTCTGAGTAGTCACAGAGGTTGGGATAGCCTCCAGATGGCCTTGTTTTGGTTGAGAGGAAGTATCTTTTTTGAGGGTGTCCCCGAGGCCTTAGTGCTGACCACAGAGGCAGTGACAGAGAGACCCCGCTTTGCTTGTACGGTATATTTGAGCTCAAGTGTACAGACAACATGACTCAGACCCTCCTAACACGGCCAGAACACCGCACACGGGAAAACACATGTCAAATAGCAAACTAGACTCCCGCAGTGATTACACCATCCCTATTCCAAACTCTTGACATTTCCCATTATCTTGAAAACTGCAAACTATTTCAAACAATGGAAGGGTCGAGCTCACATCGTAACAGATTGTACAAGTCCCCCCGGCTCGGATGACACAGCTTCACATTTTGCCAAGTGGCTTCAGATCTCTCTTCTCACAGAAATAAAAGGCTGCAGATTCAGCCTAAATGCTCCTCCCACAAACACACATCGTGGTCCTCCCTCCCCGCTCAGCCCCCAAGGCTGGCGGGGGCGGGTACCCTCTCCCTTGAGCTCCCTAACACTCCTCTCCGCCAGAACGCAGAACGCCTCCATAAACAAGAGGCAGCCATAAAACCCCCTTCTTATTCTAACTAAATTCATTCCTCTGAATATTTGCTCCCGCAAAGCTGAGGCAATCACTTCACAAGAATTTATGTATGACTACGGGCCCCCTGGGAGGATGCAGGTCTTTGGGGAGATTTTCTCCCACCAATATTGCTGAAACACACACGTGCTATTTTATTTTTCTCTAGCACACATTACGATAAATGTGTAACTATTCAATTTTTTTCCCAAAAACTGAACGGTGTCCCGGCTAAAATCATGCTGAGTTTGACTAAAGGTGTGCTGCCCGTTGGGAACGTGCTCTCGCTGAGTCTCACGAGGGCTGGGCCTCGTGACCCCTGCTGTCCTTGAAGGTCAGCCCAACCAGAGTGGTCCAGATGCTTCTGATCATACCCTGTGACAATAAAAATAAATTCTGAGCGCCAGCCCCGATGATATGAGTATTTCTTAACTTGTAAATTACCCACGTGCCCTGTGGTATTACTCAGCTGTTTTCTTGCGCCCCTGCACTCGTGTTACTAGAATTATCTTCCACCTGCCACTTCTCTGCCGGAAGACTGTTAAGCCACTTGTCCATCTCCTGAGGGTCCCTTCAGTTAAGACCAAATAGCCTCATCCTAAAGCTGCAGGCCAGGGCTCACGCGCGCTGCGGCCGTGAGAAGTCCTGGGAGCACCACCCCAGGTGCTCCTGAAAGAAAAGCAGACAAGCATTTATAGAGTGTTTCTGGGTACCAGGAAGCACATCACACTCCGGGGGCCCCCGCGGGTGCCTGCTCCTCCCTGCCCTGGTCTGTAACCCTGAGTTGTGGTGCTGTCCAATCAGCTGGCTTCCGCCCAGGGCCAGCCAATGGGAGGTACCGGTTGGAATTGGAGGGTGGGAAGAAGGGAGCATCTGGGGTATTTCTCCAGCTCTTTCTTCTGCGGTTGTTTCCTCCATCCCTCTGTCTCTACTGCACCTCCAGCTTCTGCCAAAACACTGTTGAAGCTCTAGTTCCCTTGGCGGACCCTCACCCCTCGTTCAGGTACCACTCATCCCTCCAGTCTAGCAATGGCCGTGACCTCCTGCCTTTGCAGACCACCGGGCTGACTCCTGGCTTCTCAACTCTTCCATCACCTATGCAACCAATTCCCTGCATTAAGTTCCTTTTGTTGAAGCACCTAGAGTGGCTTCTCCTTTCCTGATCGGACCCTGATGGATACATGTTTTAACAATGTTTCAGCACGATGTTGCATCAGACATATGTAATGGGGCACCGGGGTAGCTCAGTCGGCATCTGACTCTTGGTTTCGGTTCAGGTCATGATCTCATGGTTTCATGAGTTCGAGCCTGCATCCAGCTCTGCACTGACAGTGCAGATCCTGCTTGAGATTCTCCTCTCTCCCTCCCTCCCTCTCTCTCTCTCTCCTTCTCCCTCCCCCCTTCCTCCTTCCCTCCTTCCCTCCCTCTCCCTGCCCTTTCCCTGCTCACACTGCCTCTGTCTCTCTCAAAATAAATAAACAAACTTAAAAAATATATGTAAGTCTGGCGGGCAATGCCAAGTGCAGACCAGGCCGTGGAGTGACGGAACTCCCAGCCGCAGCAGGCGGCACTGACTCTGGAAAACCGTCAGTATCCACACGTCTAGTCCTGGCGCCAGCAATGCGCTCGCAGGTATATTCCCGAGAAAACACGTGTGAACCTTCGTCAAAAGACGCAGCCAAGAACATCTTCGGCCACATCGCCTGAACCAGACAAGAAGGGAAAACAGCTCAAATGGCCCGTCGGCCCGAGAAGGAAAAGTCCATCGTGATCCCGTCGGGCAGCTGAAAACCAGGCAGAAATAAGAAGAGCAAAGTGTTGCCTCGCGTGGAGCACGAACGGCCCTCGCTGCCGGAGCAGATGAGGCAGGGGCGGGGCTGCCGTTCTGGTCACGTGAGGTCCGGGGACCGGTAGGAGGACCCTGTGGTGGCAGAGGTCCCGGGCCAGCCCCTCCCACAGGGAAAGGGGCGGGCTCTGCAGGGACGGGAGAACCTTCCGATTGGCCGAAATCTCCCACGTCTCCAGCAGGGGGCGAATGACGTTGGTGTAAACGCGCCAGAACGCATCGAGCTCCGCACTTCCGGTGTTCGCATCTTGTGTACGCACTTCCGGTGTTCGCATCTTGTGTGTATCACTCCTCCGTGAAATATTTTAAATTCTTAACGTCGGCTCCTCAGCTGGCAGGACGCTCCCGCTAAATGGGCACGAGAGAGGGGCACCTGGTGGCTCAGTTGGTGAAGCGACCAACTCTTGGTTTTGGCTCAGGTCACGATCTTGTGATTCGTGGGTTCGAGCCCCACGTCGGGCTCTGTGCTGACAGCTCGGAGCCTGGAGCCTGCTTCCGGTTCTGCGTCTCCCCCTCTCGCTGCTCCTCCCCCGCTCATGCTGTCTCTGTCTCTCTCTCAAAAATAAACAGTAAAAAAATATTAAACAAAAGATTAAAAAAAAAAACATGCTGAATAAGCCAGATGCAAAGGGACAAATACAGTGTAAATCCAACACATACATTTTGCAAGGGAAACGGTCTACAGCAGGTATGTTTTCCTGCAATAAAAGTAAAACCCAAAGCCCAGTATCTCACACACACACACGCACACACGCACACACACACACACACACACACACACACACACACACGCTGACCCATTGGCTGAAGGGGGCCGGCCCTGGTGCAGGGCGCCCTCCCGAGTCCAGGGCCTTGCGTGTCACCAGGCTGAGGCTGGTCATGAGCCGAGACCGCTTGCTTCCTTGACTTTTCCTGGGCTCAATCCTGCCTCTGCTTCCCCAGTAAATCACCCCTCCAAGAATCCTGGTCTCAGGCTCTGCTTCCAGGGGAGATGATCTAAGTCAGGAGCACTGCAATTTAAAAAAAATTTTTTTTAATGTGTATTTATTTTTGAGAGAGAGAAAAAGGGAGAGACAGAAAGAGAGTGCGAATGGGGGAGGGGCAGAGAGAGAAGGAGACACAGAATCCGCAGCAGGCTCCAGGCTCTGAGCTGTCAGCACAGAGCCCGATGCGGGGCTCGAACCCACAAGCTGTGAGATCATGACCTGAGCCGAAGTCGGATACCCAACCGACTGAGCCCCGGGAGGGCTGCAACTTTAAAATAAACTGATCAGAAGCCCTCGCTCCAAGGCGAGCCCCGGGTGGGAGCCGTGGGCTCAGCAGCTTTGAGGAGCCGTCACCGAGGTCCCTTACTTCAGAGGATCGGGGTCTCGGTGCACACAGGCCAACCTGGCCTGAGGGAGGAGGGCACAGGGCCCACGGCCCACGGGGGCACCAACCCACGGCCCACGGCCTCCTGCCTGGCCCTCCCGGCTAAGTGAGAAGGTGAGGCGGCACCAGGCTGCCAGCAGTGCTGCTCACAGAACCCTCTGGAAAATCCGGTTTGACAGCGATGGCCAAGGACGGGCACGGGAGCAGGGGACGCCCGCACCCCGGGCCCAGCTCACAGCAGTCGGCCGCGTATCATCTCGTGGATCCCTCGTCCTGCGCGCCGGACCCAGACTCTGACCTCATGCGCCCTGGTGGCCACCAGCTCGGGGTGCCCGGGCAGCAGGACGAGGGCCCGGCCGTGTGACCGAGTGACCACTTCTCCAGAGCAAAGGGCGTGCAGAGGCGGCTCGGAGGCGCATGCGACCCCAGGCGGCCCCCACCCTCTGTGCCGACATAGTCACCGCGCACAGACGTGACCTCTGGGTCCCCGGACAGCATTAGTTGTGCCTTCGGGTGACAGGGAGCGGGGCTGGGATAATTATGGGGTTTGCAAGTGAGAGCCGAGGGCGGAGCTAAGCAGGAGCCAGGGAAGGTGGAGGGAACATTCCAGATGTTCACCGCTGGAGCCGGGGCTGTGGAGTGGCTTCCAGGGGACCGTGCCCTCCCCCCCACCCCCGTTGGACCGAAGGCGGCTGTGGGGCGGCTGCCGGGCTCAGGGGGGACCCGTCACGACAGTTGCCATGGGCTCCGTGGAGGTTCCAGAGACGCCCCCCCAGGGGCCTCTGTGACCCGCCACCGCGGGGGGAGGGAACCGCATGTGCGTGGGCCCCGGCGCTGAGCACCCTCTCCCGACGCCTGTCTCTGCTCCGCGGCTGCGGGTTCAAACACTCAACAGCTGCTCACTGATCACCTACTATGAGTTTTGTGACAAACAGCTGGCCGGCCCCGCGTGCGCGTCAAGGACAAGCATGGAGTCAGCCGGCGTGTCCGCAGGCGGTGGGGCCCAGCAGGGGTGGGGGGCTGCGGGGGGCTGGTCAGGGTGGCTCAGCCCCCCCGGCGCCGTCATCCTCCCTCCGACACGGGCCCAGCTCGGCTCGCTCTCCGTGGCCGCGGCTGTGGCCAGAGACGAGAGAGCAAACCAAAATTCAAGCACCGTCTCTGGGGACCGCGGCATACCTGGCCCGGGGTCAAAGCCAAAGTCAAAGGGCAGGAAGGTAAGCCCCGCACCCCCCAGAGTAGGGGGAGATGGGAAGGCGTGAAAACAGGGAGGGGAGGGCGGGAAGCTGATCCGGCAGTACTGCCCGCACGCCGTCTGGGCCAGACTTGGGCTATTTGCTAGAAGAAGCCATTGTTTACCAGACGCCAAGTGCGGCCGCCTGTCCATACATTCTGCAAATATTTACTGAGTGCCTGCCAGCCGCGCGGGCTGGGGAAAGCGTCAGGAACAAAGGCAGAGAAGTCGCTGCCCCGGTAGACGGTGCAGGGGCGGAGGAGGAGGGCACAGGCGTGTGCTGCGCGTGACTGTCAGCTGTGATTAGTGTTCCGAACAAGAAGCACTTTGCTTGGGGGGGCGGGGGGACCCAGAATAAGGGAGCTGATCTAGCCTCTGGGGATGAGGAAAGGCTTCCCCCCAGGGGCAAATAATGTTGGAGCTGAAATGCGGGGGATCTGTGGAGAGG
>PISW01008719.1:10353-70253 GCA_004023785.1 Mungos mungo | reverse complement strand
GAGGGATTTGGCACTAGGACGCACCAGGGGTCACTCACCCGTCAGGAAAGAGAAGCACCGGCTCTGGAGGTGAGAGAGGCCGCTTCAGGACAGGTAGGAGTTTATAACCTGCGCCTGGAGCGGGCACCCGCCGGACCGTAGTACCACGCGCGGGAGGGGGCCGCCGGGGAGCCACCGGTGGTGCCCGGGACTGGGGGTCTCGCTCGAGGGGGCGGAAGTGGCAGAGCAGAGCGCAAAAGAAGTCAAAACAAGGGATGAGTCGAGGGGCGGTTCCAGCCGGTTCCGTGGGCTTGGTTCCGAGTGCAGGTTCCGAGTTCCACCTCCGGAGAATGGTTCTGCCCAAAGTCTCAGCTCCTGTGGAATTCGGGTACAGAGACTTCGGAGGTCCCTACCTGGGGGCACAGCCTCCCTCGCACCCACGTGGGCTGCCGGCTGCCCTCCCTGGATGTGATCTGGAAGGCAGCGCAGTGTCGTGCTTTCCCCGGTAGCTGGGAGATGATTCCAGACCCCGGGACTGTTTGAACGCGCTGCCCAGTCTGGCGCGTCGCACGCTGGTCCTCGCGCTCACACCCCCGTGCCCCAGCCGCTTGACAGCCCTCTTCCTTAGTTCTTGATTCGTCTTCTTACCTTTCCTGGTGCTTTACCTCCAGCCCTCATTCACTTCGCCCACCTCCTTCCATCCTGGCAAACACCTGTCCTTCCTGCGGACACCGCTTAGAGGTCTTCAGTGAAGACTCCTCCGACCTCGTCCCCTGTGGCCCCGAGCGTCCCTCATTCGGAGGCTGGCAGTGCTCAGAGTGTGTCCGTCTCCAATCCAGATCTGTGCCCCTTCCGCGCAGGGAACGGGTCCCTCAGAGTGCAGCACGGGAAGTGGGCCATAGCTAACAGAGTCGCCCCAAGTGCTGAATGAGCTGGGCGGGGCAGCAGAGGAGGGGGTGGTATTTCTGTGCCTTAGGCTGGAGGAACCTGCAGGCCCAAAAGAGATGGTTATGGCACTAATTCTTTTGTTTTCTAATGTTTATTTATCTTGAGAGACACTGCAGGGGAGGGGCAGAGAGAAGGAGAGAGAGAGAGAGAGAGAGAGAGAGAGAGAGAGAGAATGAATCCCAAGCAGGCTCCAAGGTGTGAGCGTAGAGGCTGACAGGGGGCTAGAACTCAGGAAACTGTGAGATCATGACCTGACCCAAAATCAAGAGATGGATGCTTAATGGACCGAGCCACCCACTTGTCCTGGCACTAATGCTTTTAAAGCCTTAGGATCATTCTTGGTGCCCCAATTTTCTTCCCTTGAATGACCAACCAGTCACCTGTCCTGCTTAATTTACCTCCTAAATATTTCTCAAATGTGCAGTCTGCTCTTCAGCCCCTCCGCTGACAATTCTCATCCTCTCTTCTAGATTATTCTAGATTCATCCTCTCTTCTAGATGATTTTGATACTCTCCCCTGCCCCCACCACATGAATCCATCTCTCAGGAATTCCGAGACCCCCTTCCCCACAGCCACCACTCCACGTCGGAGCCCAGGACAGGGGCTGTCACCAGGGATGCACCTGGGACAGAGGTTCCTAGTGTGGACAACGTGCCTTGGGAGCCAGGTGTCCATGACACAGCATGGGACAGGAGACACAACCCGGGAGAGAGGATCAGACTGCCCTTGTCCCCCAGCTCTCCCAGGGAGAAGCATTGTGATAAGAATGTTTTCTTCCATCTGGGTCCATTCATTCCTTCGACGAATATTTATTGAGTGCCTGCTGTATACATCAGGCACTGTACTAGACTCTCAGTCTAGAGCAGGGAACAAGAGGAACTAGATCCTGGCTCTCCTGGAGTTTAGATTCAGAACGGGAAGCAAATAAATGAGAAAACCAGTAAGACAGTTACAGTGCCGTGAATTGTTTTGAAAACACACAGACAAAGAGCTATGAAGAAACTGGAAAGAACCTATCCGTCAGGGTGACCCGGGTGGGTTTGAGAGGAGAAATCATCAAGGACTTAGTCTCCATCCTCAGCCCGCACCCCCAGCCTTCACGGCCAACTCCTACCTGTTCTAAAGCGGCCTCTCTCACCTCCAGAGCCGGTGCTTCTCTTTCCTGACGGGTGAGTGACCCCTGGTGCGTCCTAGTGCCAAATCCCTCACCCACCCCACCCCCCCCGTCAGCCCCATGAGGAATTATCCGCTTGTTAATCAGAGGGCCAGTCTCATTAGTTAGGTACGCTATTTCTAAAATGCCGGCTCCACATCCGGCCCCCTCCGGGTAAGGGAGTAAGAAGTGGTTCCACTGAATTCCCCTCCTCCCCTCATGGAACTCAGGCCCCATCCAACCTTTGCCCTCTGGCCCGGGCTGCCTCCTTTCCCCCACCTCCTCCCGCCCAGACTCCAATACTTCTCCCAAACTACTGAGGAGGGCGCTCATGCCGGAGGCCTGGGATAAGAAGAGGAGGCACCCTCGGGCGCCTGGGTGGCTCAGTCGGTTGAGCGACCAACTTAGTCTCAGGTCATGATCTCGCGGTTTGTGGGTTTGGGCCCCGCATCGGGGCTCCCTGCTGACAGCTCAGAGCCTGGAGCTTGCTTCAGATTCTGTGTCTCCTTCTGCCCCTACCCCATTCGTGCTCTCTCAATAATAAATAATTGTAAAAAATAATAATAATAATAAAAAAAGAAGAGGAGGCATCTAAGATCCACGACCACCCCCATGCTTTTCACCTGCTGCCCTGTTTCATGATCCTAATCTCAAGCAACCTCAGTAATTGTTGCCTTCTTTTCTTCTCTCATCTCCACAATTTAGTCCCTCTAAATTAGCCATCCTTAGTCATTCAACAAACACATATTAAGCACCAGAAGTCAGGCATTGTGACAGGTGTTGGGGACATACCCCTGGACAAAACGCACAAAGATCTTTGCCCTCCCAGAGCCCACATGCAATGGGGAGCCCCAAATACGAAACGAAGAAGCAGAGGAAAGGAGAACAGGAGGAGGTGGCTGGGAGCGGTGGGTGCGCTGTGGGGTGCAAGTTAAACGTTAGGGTGACCTCTGAAGGGTCACTTCTGTCCAAAGCTGAGGGAGGCAGGGAGGAGGGAGGATAGGGCAGAAAAAGAGGGTGAGAAACAACAGCAAAAGCAAAGGCTTGAGGCCAGAGAAGGAGGTCCTCGCGGCTGAAATGAGCAGAGAGGATTGCAGGTGGCGAGTCGGAAGGGGAGCAGCAGATCCCAGGCACCAGACATCACCTGAGTCAGCAGAACACTTGTGGTCAGAGTGGTGTCCTCCAATTTAAGCTGAACAGGGAGGCTCTGGCTGTTTGGCTGAGAGTAGACAGACGGTAGGGGGCGTATTGATCTGCTCAGCTGCTTTAATAAGATACCATAGACTGGGTGACTTATAAACGGTTTCTCAGATTTCTGGAAGCTGCAAGTCCAAGATCAAGGTCCCTGCAGATTCAGTGCCTGGTGAGAGTTCTGACTCCGGGCCCATAGACTGCTTTTTTTTTCCTTTTTTTTCTTTTTTTCTTTTTTAAGTTTTTTAATGTTTTATTTATTTTTGATACAGAGAGAGACAGAGCATGAAAGGGGGAGGGGCAGAGAGAGTGGGAGACACAGAACCAGAAGCAGGCTCCAGGCTCTGAGCTAGCTGTCAGCACAGAGCCTGACGCGGGGCTCGAACCCACAAACGTGAGATCATGACCTGAGCCAAAGTCGGAGGCTTAACCGACTGAGCCACCTAGGCGCCCCTCCTTTTTTTTCTTAAATGTCTATTTATTTTATTTTGAGAGACAGAGTGTGTGAGAGAGTGTGCCCACGAAGGAAGGGCAGAGAGAGGGGGAGAGAGTGAATTCCAAGCAGGCTCTGCACTGTCAGCGCAGAGCCCCACACAGGGCTCGATCTCACGAACCATAAGATCATGACCTGAGCTGAAATCAAGAGTCAGATGCTGAACTGAACCACCCAGGCACTAATCTTCTCACTGTGGTCTTCACATGGTGAAAGGCCTGCGGGAGCTCCCTGGGCCTTCTTCTATAAGACCACCAGTTCCCACGCAGGAGGGCTCCCCCCTCAAGACCTAATCACCTCCAAAAGGCCCTACCCCCGAACACCATCGCTCTGGGAGTTAGGATTTCAGCATGAGCTGCAGGGGGACACAAACACTTAGACCATAACAACCTTATCACTCTTCACAAACAAAATAAAACAACAATAACAAAACCCCACGAGCTTTCTTGAGATATAATTCACATGTCATAAAATTCACATTTAAAAGTGTCCTGGGGTGATTGGCTGGCTTAGCGGAGCATGTGACTCTTGATCTCGAGGTTGTGAGTTCGAGCCCCACGTTGGGCATAGAGATTGCTTAAAAATATCATCATAAATAAAATAAATTAAATTAATAAAATAAAATAAATAAAATAAAGTGTCCAGTCAGTGTTTTCAGTATATTCGCAAGGTTGTGCAACCAACACCACTATCTAATTTCAGAAATTTTTTATGACCTCCCCCTGCAGAATACCCCCTACTCACCAGCAAGGAGTGCCCATCTCCCTTCCACCCCACCCCTACCCTTAGTCCCCAGTAATCAAAACTCTACTTTTTGTCACTACAGGTTTGGATTTTTTTTTTTTTTTTTTTTTTTTAGTTTACTTATTTGGAGGGAGGGAGGGGCAGAGGGAGAGAGAGAAGCCCAAGCAGGCTCCACGCTGTCTGCACAGAGCTCATGAGGGGCCTGAACTTACAAACCCGGTAAGATCATGACTTGAAACGAAATCTGGAGTCAGATGCTTAACCAACTGAGTCACCCAGGTGGCCCTATTTTTAAATGTTCTAGCAGCAGGGTACCTGGGTGGTTCAGTTGGTTAAGCATCAGACTTGGCTCAGATCAAGATCTCATGGTTTGTGGGTTTAGGGTCCACGCTTGGGATTCTTTCTCTCCCTCTCTCTCTCTCTAAAAATAAATTAAATTAAAAATTAAATTATAAAAATAAATAAATGTTCTACCAGACATCGTTTATTTTCATTTATTTTTTTTAATGCTTTATTTTATATTTGAGAGAGAGAGAGCATGAGCAGGGGAGGGCCAGAGAGAGAGGGAGACACAGAATCTGAAACAGACTCCAGGCTCTGAGCTGTCAGCACAGAGCCCGACGCGGGGTTCAAACCCACAAGCACTGAGATCATGACCTGAGCCAAAATTGGATGCTCAGCCGACTGAGCGCCCCCAAGTGCCTCTAGTTTTAATTTCTTTTTAAGTAGGCTCCACACCCCACGTGGGACTTGAACTCACAACTCTGAGATCAAGAGTCACAGCCTCCACCAACTGACCCAGTCAGGTGCCCTGAAATTAGTTTATTTATTTATTTTGAGACAAAGAGTGAGAGAGCAGGGGAGGGACAGAGAAGGGGGGGAGAGAGAAAATGCCAAGCAGGCTCCTTGCTGTCAGCACAGCGCCCAGTGTGGAGCTTAAGCCCACGAACCATGAGATCATGACCTGAGCCGAAGCCAAGAATCAGTCGCTTAACTGACTGAGCCACCCAGGTGCCCCGCCCTGAAATTAGTTTTAATGATACATTTTATTTAGGAGTGCTTGCCTGGCTCAGTCAGAGGGGCATCTGACTTATTTTGATGCAGGTCATGATCCCAGGGTCATGGGATTAAGTCCCAGGTGGAGCCTACTTAAGATTCCCTCTCCCTCTGCCCCTCCTCCACTCACACACCTACGAGCTCTCTCTCTCTCTTTCTCTCTATCAGAATAAATAAATAGACATTTAAAATAATAATAATAGTAGTGCTTGGGTGGCTCAGTTGATTAAGCATCTGACTTCAGCTCAGGTCATGATCTCACGGTTTGTGAGTTCAAGCCCCACGTCAGGCTCTGTGCTGACAGCTCGGAGCCTGGAGCCTGCTTCGGATTCTGTGTCTCAGTCTCTCTCTGCCCCTCCCCTGCTCATGCCCTGTCTTTCTCTCTCTCTCAAAAATAAACAAACATTTAAAAATATATATAACAATAATATTTTATTTAATCCAATATCTCCAAATTATCATTTCAACATGTAATCAACATAAAAATTAAGATTATATTTTGCAGTTTTATAATGAATTGAGTGTATTTTATTCTTTTTTTATAGTTTATTGTCAAATTGGTTTCCATATAACACCCAGTGCTCTTCCCCACAAGTACCCTCCTCCATGACCATCACCCCCCTCCCGAGTGTATTTTATTCTTATAGCACATCTCAGTAAGACTCACATTCATTCTTCTCTTTATTTTCTTAAATATAATTTGCCTTTTTTCTCCCTTGGTTACCTTTAAATTTCTTCTCTTCATCACTGGATTTCATTAATTTGATCATGCTGTGTCTTAGTAGGATTTTTCTTTTATCTTTCTTGGGGCTGACTGAGCTTCTTAGATTTGAGGGTGTATAGCTTTGATCAAAATTTGAAATTTTTCAACTCATTTCTTTTTTTAATGTTTATTTTTATTGGGGGGGAGAGCACAAGTGATGGAGGGGCAGAGAGAAGGGGACAGAGGATCTGCAGCAGGTTCTGCGCCACCTGGCTGACAACAACGAGCCCAATGTGGGGCTTGAACTCACAAACCGTGAGATCATGACCTGAGCTGAAGTTGGACATTCAACTGACTGAGCCACCGACGTGCCCATCAACTTTTATTTCTTTAAATATTTTCTCTCTGAGCCCCACTTCTGGGATTTCAATTACACGTATGTTACACCACTTGATACAACCACAGGCTCTCTCTGTTCATTTTCTTTTTCCAGCCTTTTTCTCTCTGTCCTTCAGTTTCAGTTGTTGCAATTGGTCTATCTTCAACTCTACTGATTTTTTTTAAGACATTATTTTTCAGGAATCTCTACATTCCACATGGGGCTCAGACTTACAACCCCAAGATCAAGAGTCACATGCTCTACTGACTGAGCCAGCCAGGTGCCCCTCCACTCACCTTTTTAAACCTCTTTTTAAGCCATTTAGGAACTTTTCATTGCTGATCATGTATTTTCCAACTCCAGGCATGCTAGAGCCTGGATCTCTAGCATCTTCCATTTCTCTCCTCATTATACTCATATATTTTTTTACATCCTTGTACTTAGTTGTAAGGAATTTTTAGAAGTCTTTCTCTGCCATCATCTCTGTCATTTGTGGGTCTGTTTCCATTGACTGATTTTTCTCCTCTTTACAAGTCACATTTTCTGCATCTTTCATGCTTAATAATCTGTTGGAGGCTGGATATATTGTGGATGTTACATTGCTGAGCCGCCATTTTGTTATCTGCCTTTGTTGGGTTTCCTCTTGCCAGGGAGCTAAGTTATTGTATTTCAGCTTGATCCGCCTGAGATTTGTATTTAAAGTTTTGTAGGGCAGATCCAGAAAAGTCTTTACTCTAGAGGTATTTTAGCCTTATTAGGAAGGAGTAATCTTTCTGGAGTGTCTCCTGAATGCCCCAAATATTCAGTGAGGCCTCTCCTCACTGGCTGATCAGAACTTAAACATCTCCCAGCCCCGTGTCAGCTCTGGGAACTCCGCTCACAGCTTCCTGGGAGTCGTTCTTTCCCGGGTGGGTATTCTCTTCTCAGCCTCATGGAGTCTTAGTGTTCAACCAAAGACTCAAGAACATTCCTCTGTAGGTTTCTGGGACTTGTTGAGAACTGCCTGGCTCTCTCCTCCTGGGAAAAATATGCTCTACAAATTTCAGCCTCCCTGAATTCTGACCTCTGTCTCTGCAAGTCAGTGAGACACCAGAGTCTCCTTGGGTTCTCCCTCCCTGTACTGCCCTTAGAAAGTGCCTCTAGACAGAAACCCAAGGTCACCATAGGACTCACCTTATTTGTTTCTCTCTGAGACCACAGTCCTGTGATGCTTATTGTCCAGTGCCTTAAAACCATTGTTTCAGGGGCGCCTGGGTGGCTCAGTTGGTTGAACTTCCAACTTCAGCTCAGGGCATGATCTCACAGTTTGTGGGTTCGAGCCCCGCGTCGGGCTCTGTGCTGACAGCTAGCTCAGAGCCTGGAGCCTGCTTCAGATTCTGTATCACCCTCTCTCTCTGACCCTCCCCTGCTCACGCTGTCTCTCTCTGTCTCTCAAAAATAAATTTTAAAAACATTAAAAATTTTTTAAAAAACATTGTTTCAGGCATTTTATCCAGTTTTCTAGTTATTTTCTGCGGGAGGGAAATGTGGAACCAGCTACTCCATCTATTTGGATAGACTTTGAATTAGAAGCCTAATCCTGAAGGTAAAGCCATAGGACTTGCTGAAGGATTGGATGAAGAGTGTGAAAGAAGGAGAAAAGTCAAGGATGACTCCAATGGTTTGGACCAGACAGAGCTGCCATCCACCAAGAGGAGGAAAACTGAGGGAAAATCAGCTCTGGTGGAGAAAATCAGGAGTTCAGATTTATCTAAATATCTTTTTTTTTCCTTCAGTAGGCTCCCCACCCAGTGTGGGGCTTGAACTCATGATCCTGAGATCAAGAGTCACACGCTTCACCAACTGAGCCAGCCAGGTGCCCCAGGAGTTCAGTCTCAAATAAGTTAAGTCCAAAATGCTCTTTAAGTATCCAAGTGGATAACTAACAAGCTGGGTTTATCCCAACTGGATATATAAATATAGCAACTGGATATCCAAATCTGGGGTAAACAACTGGATCTATAAGTCTGAGCGTAGGGGAGGGATGGGGGATGGACACCTCAGCTGGGGACTCCTTGCTCTACGGTGAGAATGTAAAGCCATGGGACGAGGGGAGATCCCTGAGAGACTGAGGAGGGGAGAGGAGGAAGCGTCATCAAAGCAGCCAAGATGGATGGGACCATGAAGAAGAGGTGAACGCAGGGAAAGCTGGGTTCCAGAGAAAGTGTTTCAAGGAGAGAAAGCCATCTGTGTTGAATGGTGCCGCCACAGGAGGCCAGTGAGGACAGAGAATCATCTTGGCAAGATGGAGGCCGTGGACAACCTTGGCAACCATGGACAATCTCAGTGGAGAGACGGAGGTGAGAGACACTGTGAAGGGTGAGGAAATAATGGGAGGTGATGGAGTGCAAAAAAGTTTTGCAGCCAAGGGGAGCTGAAAGAGAACAGTCACTGAAAGACAACCCAGGCACTAGAGAAGGTGGTTTAAGGATCAGAGATGAGGGGCACCTGGCTGGCTCAGTGGGAAGAGCCTGCGGCTCCTGATCCCAGGGTCGTGAGTTCAAGCCTCATGTTGGGTATAGAGATTACTTAAATAAATAAGCTTTAAAAAAAAAAAAAGCATTTAAGGATGAGAGATGTGATGACCTCTTCATGTGCTGATGGGGATGGCCCAGCAGGGAGGAGAAAACTAATGCAAAAGACAGAACCCAGAGTCAGGGATCATTCTGAGATCATCCTAGGGTGGAGGAATCCTGCTAACCAAATCCGTTCTCCACCGTGCTCAGGCTCAGGCATGCATATTTTCTATGGTTTCTTTGTCAGCAAAAAGTTGGAAGGAGACACAACTCAACCCCAGGGTTTGCTGTGGACGGTGAGATCGGAGAACCTCAGCAGTGGCCACGACAGGGTCACCCGTCCACACTTCAGCTCTGCCAAGCCGCTCCCTCACTAGCCTCCATCTTCCTGGTCAGTCTCACTGTCTTGGACATCTCTGCAGCTCCAAGTTCAGCAGGGGACATAAAATAGGGGCCCATTCCATTCCTGCTGAATGGATGTTTGCTGAATTGGATTATTCCTGCCCATGAGAAAGCAGCCCTGAGGCCCCTGGGAAGTTTGGGGTTAAGAAGAAGAAAGTGGAATGGAGAACACAGAGATGAAGAGGGCCCTGTAGGCTCCCATTTGCAGTCTCTAGGTCCCGGCACCAGTGCAAAACAACTCTAGTTATAGCCACCAGAGGGCAGTGTTGGCCCACATACCGCTTACCCCTCCCAACCCTTCACCCGCCGATCTGTGACCCCACAAAAGAGGCAGAGTAGGGATGGTGACTTCATTTTACAGATAGAGAAGCCAAGCTCAGACCCCTGGTCACTCCACAAGCATTTTGGCCTGGCTGATGGATGGCTGCCACAGCCCAGGGCTGCCCAGGAGACCCAGCAGGCCCCTGCCAGTGGTGTCGTTCAGCCTTGTTCCCCTCCGCGCCCTGCTGCTGCTCTAACCCGAGAGGCTGGCAGAACAGACACCCTAGACCTCCTGCACTCCCTCCAATATGCACCCACTGACCCCTGAGAGAGGACAGGAGGGCCTCGAGACCCACTGCACCCGTGAACCTGGGGGCACAGTCAGACAGCACACAGGCTCAGACCACCTCCCCTAGCCTGACGCTGGAAAATGAACCTAGGACAGGCTACCCCATTACCCAATGGCAAGAGCCCTTGACTGTCGGCCTGGGACCTGGGCGGGGCCAGACACCTGGACCACTTTCTGCATCAGACCAGGCAGAGGAAAGCACCCTGGGCATGAGACAGGGGTGCGCCTCACCCCCTCCCTCACTCCTGCTCTTCTGTGGGACTCCCAGGAGCCCTCCCCTCTCTCCTGGCATCTCTTCCCCGCCAGTGCCCAGGCGCCTCCAGTGTCAGGCCACCTTTCCTTTACTCCTTCTCCCAGACCCTGCCCAGATTCCTAGGCACCGAGCCCCCTGAGCCTCTCCGGGGCCTGGGGTGAGGTAGTGGGTGTGCTGAGGGGCCTAAGTCCCTCGCCCGCTGTCCTCTGTGTTCATAGGCCACCGCTGGCCGGGACAGGGGAAGGAGCGAAGCCGGAAAGGCGGCAGAGAAGTTCCTGCGGTGATGGTGGGGGCGGGGCTCTAGCAGGGATGGCCGGGGTCCTAGAGAAAGGCAATTTCCTCCACTCCAACCCAACCCCGCCCCCTTGCGCTTCCTCCCACCTGGGGGCTCTTGTCTTCCCGGACCACCGGCCGCCTGCCACCCACACAGCCAGCCGGTTCACTCCAGCAAGTCTCTGGCTCTCCTGCTGAGGGCGCCTCCTCCTCTGAGAAGCCCTCCAGGCTCCCAGAAGGAATGTCTCCATGCTCTACCCTCTCCTGGCATCTTCTGCCTCTCACTGTTCACAGTGTAAGATTCTGTTACTTATGAGATAATTATTTAACGCCGAGGGCACTTCTGTATCCTTAGGGCTCTAATTAGAGCAAGCACTCCGTATCTGTCGAGTGAACCATGATGGGTTCTTTGGGGGAGTCTGGGTGTGGGTGGGGGGCAGGGAGTGGTCCCCAAAGGCTCCAGAGAGACTTGCTGCCCGCGTCCCTGGACTCTGGACAGTGCTCCACACTACCAGACAAGGGTGAGCCCCACCAGGACATCGCCCAGGGGCACAGGGACAGCAGACCCTCAGGGTGTGGACGGTGTTAAGGGACTGTGGCATAGTCCCCTCCCCTCTTCTAGCTTAGGGCCCCTCAGCTCAGCCCCCAGGCACTAGCTCGGTGGCCTAAATGGGATAGGAGCTATCTGCAGGTGGCAGGTCACAAGGCCTGCCCTGGCCCATCGGAAGTGGGGGGGGGGGCGGGGGGGGGGGAAGTCCCCGAGAAGCAGCTGGGAGCCAGGTGCGGGGGCCACAGCACGAAGGGTTGGGGAGCGCAGGACAACCAGCTGCATCCCGCCTGCTGGGCAGACAGTGGTGGCTGGCGAGTCTGGGAGGACATTCTACTGCCCTTGGGCCTCCCTCAGCTCCTCCAGGTTCAGGGCGAAGACCAAGGAGCCCTTCACTGCCTGCCTCCTGTCCCGAGTCAGTGACTCCTTCTGCTCCTTGGGTCCATGTCCAGGCTCTGAGACCTTCTGGGAACAATTCACGAGTGCGGGGACAGCACAGCAGGGAGAAACACAAATTCTCTGAGCCTCAGCTAGTCTAGGCTTCGTATATGTTATTTCATCTTATCATCACCCAAAGGAAACAAGTATATTATTACTATTTTATAGATGAGAAACAGGGGTTGGCAGTGCTGAGCACTGAGTGAGGATTTCTGGCATTTCAGCCATTCTGACAGAGGAACGGTGTCCTGGGGTCCCCTTATCACAAGCACCCCATTGCACCACCTGACATGGAGAGTTTTCCCAGTTGCCGCAGAATCTGCCCCGTGACCTTCCTATCAAGTGGCCCTCCAGCCTTTGCCAGAACAGCTGCATCACGGGGAGCTCAGCAGAGTCGTCCAGGCACTCCTAGACACTCTTTCTAGAAAGGGCTTCCTTGAGACTTCTGCTTAGAAGAAAAACTTCCTCTTTGTAATTCTCTCCCCCATCGCCAATCCCACGTTCTGTTTCCGGCTATGCCTTCGAAGGATCCCCTAAATGAGGCTGTGCCCTCTTGTGCTCTATGCACATGAGACAGGTGTTTGGCTAGTTTGCTCTTCTCTGGGCTCCCCCTCCTCCAGCCAGGCCTGACCCTCCACCTCTTCTGATCTCATGCCCCAGACCAGCCAAGGATGGTGGCCTGGGCTCAGAAGGTGGAGGCAGGAAGCCGCAAAGAGCCATGGGACTAAACATCAGGCATCCTGCCTCCAAATCCAAGCCCAGGCTCCCACAAGCTGTGCTGCCTTCCACACATTTCCTAATTTCTCTGAATCTCAGCAGCCTTACTATGTATAATTTACCGTCATCTTACACGCCTCACAGGGCTTGCCCGAGATTACGCAGTAAAGCACTTAGCACCTACAGAAGGCTCAGCAAGTGACAACTGCTGATATTCACATTATTACTAACAATGTCACCGGGGTGCGTGGGTGGCTCAGTAGGTTGAGCATCTGACTTCAGCTCAGGTCATGATCTCACCGCTCATGAGTTCAAGCCCCGCATCGGGCTCTGTGCTGACAACTCAGAGCCTGGAGTCTGCTTCCAATTCTACCTCTCCCTTTCTCCACCCTCCCTCTCTCATGTTCTGTCTCTCTCTCAAAAATAAATAAACATTAAAAAAATAACAGTGTCACTTGGACTTCTTGGGCCTCAAAAGTAAAATGAGAGGCAAATATCTCCAATCTCAGTCACTGTGAGGATGTCGCCTGGCACAGGGCTCAGCACGGAGAAAGCTCAGCCCATGATGGCAGGATTGCTAGGACCGCTGTCCCTGAACTGCCTGTCACAAAGCCCTTTCGGTGGTCCCCACCCGCTTCTTATCCAGGATCCAGTTCGTTCGTACACTTCGCCCAGACACGCAAAGCCCTCCACTCCCTGACTTTCCCAGCCTGTTTCTCACGCTCCTGCAAGCCACTGTCATCTCCCGAACTCTGTGCTCAGCTTCCCATCTTCACGTCTTTGGCTGTTCCCTCTGCTAGGAATCTGGCCCAGCTATCTTCCATGATGCCCATGGAATACCTCCTTATTTGAAAGGCAAGGCGACTCGCATATCACGACGCCCTCCACCGGCTGGCAGAAACCCCGCCCGCGCCTGCGCACATGCGCACTCTGCCGCGAGCGTTGCTGCACTTTGTTTCCCGCCGGAGGACGCGACGTGGGGCAGCTCTAGCCCCGGGGCCTCGAGCGAGCCTGGCAGAGAGCAGGTGCTTAGGAAGCTGTGGTGATTGGATGAGCGGATGACCCACGAGTCTAGCCAATGAGGAGTGCTCTTGTCCCTTCCAGAGACAGGGCACTCCTGTCAATTCGGGCCGGGACTGCATTCGGGCCGTTTTCCGCAACTTCGTTGTACTAGTGATTATTGGGAACTGGGAGCCAGCTGCATTTCCTGTCTTTCCCACGCGTCCTGGGTGTTACCAAACTGCCCGTATTTTCTTTTCTACTTTTTAAACAATTTTTTAGATGTTTGTTTATTTATTTTTGCCTTCCATCCCTTTTTGCTCCTGTTTGTTTATTTTTGAGAGAGAGAAAGAGGGAGAGAGCATGAGCAGGGGAGGGGCAGAGAGAGGGAGACACAGAATCCAAAACAGGCTCCAGGCTCTGAGCTAGCTGTCAGCACAGAGCCCGATATGGGGCTTGAACTCACAAATGGAGAAGTCACGACCTGAACTGAAGTCGGATGCTTAACACACTGAGCCACCCAGGTGCCCCTCCCCGTATTTTCTATATGTGCATAGATGTTTTTGTATCAAAACATAGGATTTAAGATTCCATGTAATTATTTCCCACCTAGTTATTTTATCATATTAATTGTATCTTTTTAGCCTACTTACATCCTTTTGAGATGAAGTTGTATAGGCATGTTTTACATTTTTTTTTTTTAGCTGTCACACTTATTTTTCATGTTTTAGTTACTTTTTTAAAGATTTTATTTTTAAGTAATCTCTGCACCCAATGCGGGGCTTGAACTTACAACCTTGAGACAAGAGTCACGCACTCCACTGACTGAGCCAGCCAGGTGCCTTTAAAAACATTTTTTTTGTTGCTGAATAACTTTTGTTAAATTGACAGACTGAGGGACGCCTGGGTGACTCAGTCTGTTAAGCATCTGGCTTCAGCTCAGGTCATGATCTCACAGTTCATGGGCTCGAACCCCATGTCAGGCTCTGTGCTGACAGCTAGCTCAGAGCCTGGAGCCTGCTTCAGATTCTGTATCTCTCTCTCTGACCCTCCCTGTTCGCGCTGTCTCTCTGTCTCTCAAAAATAAATTTAAAAAAAAAAAACATTAAAAAAAATTGACAGACTGAATTTTAAAAAAATTTTAATGTTTTTTTTAAGGTTTTTTTTTTAATCCATATTTATTTTTTGAGAGAGACAGAGACAGAGCACGAGATGGAGAGGGGCAGAGAGAGGGAGACACAGAATCCAAAGCAGGTTCCAGGTTCTAAGCTGTCAGCACAGAGCTTAATGTGGGACTCGAACTCACGAACTGTGAGATCCTGACCTGAGCCGAAGTCAGACACTCAACGGGCTGAGCCACCCAGGTGCCCCATAATGTTTATTTTTGAGAGAGAGAGAGAGAGAGAGAGAGAGAGAGAGAGAACGAGTGGGGGAGGGGCAGAGAGAGAGAGGGAGGGAGGGAGAGAGAGAGAGAGAGAGAGAGAGAGAGAGAGAGAGAGAGAGAGAGAGAGAACCTAACCTGGCTCCAGGCTCTGAGCCTGATGTGGGACTTGAACTCACAAACTTCAAGATCATGACCTAAGCAAAAATCAGGTGCTTAACTGATTGAGCCACCCAGGCACCCCCCCCCCAACATACTATATTTTTAAGAGTAGTTTTAGGTTCACAGATGATAACTTATTTGGGATGTATTTTGATAACCTGATATTTTTCA
Organism: Mungos mungo; assembly: GCA_004023785.1. NCBI lineage: Eukaryota > Metazoa > Chordata > Mammalia > Carnivora > Herpestidae > Mungos > Mungos mungo. The sequence continues at coordinate 55,098 of PISW01008719.1, read as the reverse complement.
AGATTTAAAAAAAAAAATGATCTCTATGCCCAGTGTAGGAACCAACGGTCACATGCTCCACCAGCTGAACTAGCCAGGTGCCCCCTGAAAATTTGATATTGAAATCCACCGTAGGGGCCAAGGGCAGTCTGCCCCTAGATGGACCACTTGGGCATAAAGAGAATTTTGTATTAAAAGTAATTAAAACCCAGCATGGAGCGTCAGGGTGGCTCAGTCCCTTAAGCTCCCAACTTCATGATTTGGCAGTTCAAGCCCCGCGGTTGGGCTCTGCGCTGCCAGTGCGGAGCCTGCATAGGATTCCCTCTCTGTCGCTTTTCCACTTGACTGTTTTTTCTCTCTCTCAAAATAAATAAACTTAAAAAAAATTTTTTTAAATAATTAAAACCCAGCAGATGCAGGAAACGCTCCCTGCCTCCCACTCAGCTGCTAAAATTTGCATTAAAAAAGAGAGCCTGTACCTAAGGGAGCTTCTTCTGAGAATCTTATCAGCATAATTGAGCAACCTTGTTTTTCTAAACATCTCCTCTCACCTTCCTGCTGATGAGCTTTCTCCCCTCTTGCCCCCAGACCCTTCCTCTCTCCTTAGCTCAGTTAAGCCTCATCAGCTTTGGAAGTTCATGTCTGTGGGGACTGCCCACACGTACAGCTATTAAATGTGATTTCCTTCTGTTAATCTGCCTCATGTCTATATAATTCTAAGTCCAGCTGGAAGGACCATAGGGCAGAGGAAGGTCTTCCGCCCCAACACCACCTTGTTGGATTCTGTATCTCTTTCTGGTTCATTGCCATTTCTGGGGGGTGGGGCTGGGGGTCTTGGATCTGCCTCCCTTGCCTTCAGTGTGGCACCTGCTATTGTGAGAGGTGGGTGAGTACATTGGTACTGTTGATACCAGGGTAGATTTGTTGAATGTGGGGAGTGACAGACACTGACATTCCCCCCTGACCACCAGGGCCAGGTTTCTGGATCCCTGCCCGTGGCTGTGCAGTCAAGTCTGCCCGCGTCACTTTCCTTCCTGGCAGCCTCCTCTCCTGACACCGTCAACTCTTCTGCTGCCGCCCTTGAGTAAGCCCACATAAAAGGAAGGGGCTGGCAGGGGAGACTGGTACCAAGTCACAGCAGACAAGACAGTAGCTCGGCCCTCTGTCTTCCATGCCTCCTTCCTGTCATACCATCAGAACCCTGATTCCTATTGTATCTTCAATTTCCCAGCTTCCTTTGCAGAAAGGGAGGGTCAGTTTCCTGCCAATGTCTCTGGGGGGTAGGTGTCCCTTCTAGAAAAACAAAGGCAAAACTCCTCTGGGGGGAAAAAAAAAAAAGACTTGCATTTTCCCCTTCTTCCTGCCTGGAATCACTGTGCTTTCATCTGGTCTTCACATGCAGATGAAGGAACAGGCACTATCCCCATTTTACAGATTAAGAAATCGAGGTTCAGAGACGTAAATCAACTTTTTCAAGGTTACAAGGCTCAGATAGCTCCTGCAGGAAAATTAGAAGCATCAACTCACTTCACTGAGATTAACTGGCTTAACTTTCCCTTTTTGTCCAGGCTGCCAGGAAGCTCAGTGCCTAATGTAAAGCTCAATCGTGGCTAGTATTAACCCTTAACACCAGTGCTTTACTGCCCTTTCCTTTCCCTTGTCCTCAATGCCTCTTATGAGACCTAAGAGGCCAATCCTTTCTTGTAAGACGCCTCCTCCTCTTTTGGAAAGCTTGGGGTCGCCCAGTTTTTCGCTCCCTGGCCTTTGCAGACCTCTCCACTCTGCTCTGGGCAGTGATATATGTGGACCACGTGGGTGGGCTCACTGGTTCCTGCTTCGGTTTGGCCAACAGGGAGCCTTGATAAGAGGAAGGAACCTCCCCATCAGGACCCTCACTCAGAGTCCTGACCCCAAGAGGCACGCCCGGCCTTCCTGCCTGAGGCCCAGGGTGCTGCCCTCTCGTGCTGGTCCCTCTCCCTGCCCACACCTCTGTGAACTGTCCCTTTACCGAATTCTCAAATTACCCAAGCTGAGTGGTTCTTGCAGGGCCCTGTAGGGGCTGTCTGCATCCCCCCAAATTCATAGGTTGAAGTCCAACCTCCAGGGTGTTATTTAGAGGTGGGTCCTTTGGGATGTAATTAGGTTTAGATGAAGTTCTGAGGGTGGAGCCCCGTGATGGGATCAGCCCCCTTCTAAGAGGGAGAGCATCTCTCTCGTGAGGAGCATGCCCCAAGCCCCTTGGAACTCCAGGCCCCATGAGGCTCTCTTGTACCAGCCTAGTAGCAGGATTTCACCAGGCATGGTATCTGCTGGGACCTTGATCTTGAACTTCCAACCCCCAACCTGTGGTATTTTGTTATAGCCGCCCAAGCAGCCCTGAACACAGAGCACAGAGGAGGTGCATTGTTCATAAAAGTCGTTGTGATGTCTGAAAACTGTCTCGTCCCTCCACAGAGTGGCGCTCCACTCAGCGTCTCATCGCCTCTTACCTGCACCCCACACCTGCCTCTCGGTTGGGCTCACTGTCCCTGCCCCCAGCACATCTGTCCAGGACCACAGGGTCCTCTGAGGATGAGGCTGTGGCCTCCCTCCACTGCCTGACCTCCAGGTGCCAAAGGTCCTCAAACTCAGCAGGTGTGTCACAATTAGCTGTCCCCGGGAAGGGGAATTTGGGGATGTGGGCGGGAAACCGTCAGGTAAGCCAACGGGAACAGGTGGTGGGTGACGGTGTCCACGAGGCATTAGGGAGCAGAGAAGGGGCACCAACTCAGCCTGGTTGGGGGCAGTGGGAGGTCATGGAGGCCGCACTCCTGGAGTTGAGGGCTGAGCTGGACCCCAGGGAGTGAGCAGGTGAAGGCTTCCGGGTTAGAGGGAACGGCACGGACAGAGATCCGAAGGCAAGAACCAGCAGGGAGGATGCTGGCTGAAGGGACGGAAGGGAGGTGGGCACCACAGACCAAAAAGGGGCCCAGACTCCAAGCCGTAGGCCGCAGGAAGTGTTCCGCCCAGGAGAAATCCGCCAAATGCACAGTAAGGCTGGACGGGGCAGGGCTGGAGGCTGAGGCCAGCAAGGAGGTCGCCCCTTGGAGAAAAAAGTGAGGCCTGGTGTCCCTGAAGGGGGGACTCACCTCCAGCCATCTCTTTGCCCCTCCGACTCCCTAAGGTTCCAACATGGCGCCCTGAGTGCGCACTGCATTAAATCTACTCCGGCTCCTGAAATGCGCCTTTCTCCCTGACCCCCCTCCCTGGCTTTCCCACACACAGGCGGTCATGAGCGCACGTGAGACCCAGGCAAGGAGGCATCGGGCTGCTAAGGGGACCCCTAAGTCCCCATCCCACCCCCGCCCCGCACAGCCTCCACTGGATCTGTGTGTTGGTTTTATTTCCTTTGCTTTGGTCTATACAAAAAAAAAACCAATAACCAAAAACATAAAGCGATAATAATAAAACTCTCCGCTAGGACCTCCGCCAGCCCCCCACACCCACGTGCAGGAGGTGGTGATGGGTTCGAAACAGGAAGGGGAAGAGAAAGCCCCTCACCGCACACCAGAGGGGTCAGCCAAGAGCACTTCTCAGGGGTCAGCTAGGGCGGTGGGGTGGGTGGGCCGGGGTGCCAGGGAGCTGTCCCCAGAGCTCCCAGGAAGGGGCCAGATCTGGTTGAGTGTCCTGGAGAGGAGCAGGCAGTGTCCTGGAGTGGGGGACTCACTCTCCACGTCTCCATCCCATCTTGTCGGTCCCTGAACTTCTCAAGACAAGCTTTGGATTCTGGGATTTGGGGCCTTGAACCTGGGTCCTGGACATCCCAGGGACTCGGAACGGTCGGCCGGCTGGAGTTCGGTGAGAAAATCAGGCCCAGGGAAGGAACCAAAGCTCTGTGGGGCCCCGGCTGCTGGAGTCAAGCCGCCCGGGCTGGGGGTGGGAGTGGGGGGTCAGGAGTGATGGCCGGGTCGGGGAAGAGAGCAGGTGATTTTGTCTAAAGCTTTAGTGCCGGGGCCACAGAGGTGGGGAGGGGGTGTCGGGCCCTGGACCCACGGCCCAGGACAGAAAAGCAGGAGCAGATCACCATCCCAAGAAAGACCCTGCAGAGGACCTCTGGAGGCGTGGGGTTCGGCGAGAAGTCGCAGCCCTGCTGCCCTGGGCTCAGGCACTTTTCTGTCTCGCCCCAGCGCCTGCATGGAGAGCCTCTCCGATGAGGAACCGCACCTGGGGGAGAGGCAGATACGGGGGGTCAGGGCTGGCCTGCGTCCCCCAGGAGCTTGTCCCCTGCCCCAGCCATGTTACCCACCCACTACCCACAAAGTGGCAGGACTCCCCACCCCCACAAGATAAGAGAATGAGGCAGGCCAAGGACACCTTCCTTGGCGGGTGCTGGACAGCAAAGGACCCACACTCATTCCTCCCCCTAAAAGAGCCAGAGTTTCAAAGGAAACAAGAGAGGGGGGCCTGGGGGGGTGGGAGGAGCGTGTCTCCACAGCCCGCAGGCACGAGGGAGGGCGCCGTACTGGAATGAAGCCGGCTAGGCCAGCATGTGGTCCGCCATGGGATAGGGGGGCCTGAGGCCGTCGCTGTAGGTGTCGATGGGATAGTCCCCGTCTATGTCCGCGTGCATGTCCAGAGGGTCCAGGGGCACGTCGCTCGAGTACATGGGGCGGTAGGTGGCATCCATGTCTGGGGAAGAGAAGCGAGGGGGACTGTCTAAGATCTGCAGACCAGCCAGCTGGACAGCCCTCGATCCACCAGCACGGGGCCTGACCCCCTCCTCAAACTCCCACATCAGGGAATCCCAGCGGGGATGGATTCTATAGGGTGTCTGCCACTGGAGATACATGCCTCTCCTTCACTCACACCCACAGACAGCCCGCGCCCCGGGCTCTTGGGGGGCCCCTGAGGAACTCTGCCCACACTTACCATCTGCGTAGGGTTCATTGATGGGGATCATGCTCTGGGCCTACGGAGACACACAGAGAAACATTGGGGGAAGGGAGAAGGGTGGAAAATGTGGGCTCTGGGCTGGGGGTGGGCAGCTGGAGAGGATTCTAGAAAGGGGAACGGGGAAAAACAAAGACCCCTTGAAGGAACAGAGGATGAAATGGGGTTAGACAGCGTCCCCATGGACCCCTCCCCTCAGGTGGAAGGTCCCACCGTTCGTGCTTGGGGGTACCCACGGAACCAGAGCGGCCCGGGGACGGGAGTGGCCAAGTGGACTTGGGAGCGAGGGCCGGGAGTGCCCCCCCACCCCCACCCCAGGATCAGGGCAGCCGCTAGCCTAGAGAGCACCTTTGGGCAAGTTAGAGAAAGGCCCCCTGCCTCAAATGCTTATACAGTGTGGGCACAATAAAATGGCCATTCTGGCAGGTCAAAATCAGAAAGGTAGTTCAATCTACTACTTCCATCTGCTAGAAACTGTCGCCAATGATCCAATTATAAAATCAAAATCAGGGGCGCCTGGGGGGCTCAGTTGGTTAAGCATCCGACTTCGGCTCAGGTCATGATCTCACGGTTCATGGGTTTGAGCCCCGCGTCGGGCTCTGTGCTGACAGCTCAGAGCCTGGAGCCTGCTTCGGATTCTGTGTCTCCCTCTCTCTCTGCCCCTCCCCTGCTCATACTGTCTCTGTCTCTCAAAAATAAATAAAAAACATAAAAATTAAAAAAAAAAAATCAGGGCACCTGGGGCGCTCAGTCAGCTAAGCATCCACCTCTTGATTTCAGCTCAGGTCATGATCTCATGGTGGTGAGATCAAGCCCTGCACGGGACTCCACACTGAGCATGGATGGAACCTGCTTAAGATTCTCTCCCTCCCTCTCCCTCAGCCCCTCTCCCGCTTGGGCGCACATGCATGTGCTCTCCCTCTCTCTCTCAAAAAATAATTTAAAAAATTAGAATTAAAAAAATAAAAAATGTAAAGAAACAATTACAAAATAAAAATCTATGAAGTTGGCAGTATGGTAGGAGCCCCCTTCGAAGTGCTGTCCTTGTGCAGTGTGCAATTTGCACACCCGTACATCGCAGTCCAACCCAAGATACTCACGGCCTCCCAGGCAGCGGGGTCATGCTTGAAGAGGGAGTTGGTGAGCTCCACAGACACACGCTTACGGTAATCTGGGTTCTTGTCCTCAGAGATGCGGAACAGGACAGCAGCAGCATAGGTGGCTGGGCAGAGAGGAGAGACCAATTCACGTGCCTGCCTCCCTTCTGGCTGGGGGACCAGCACTCAGCCCTCCTCTGGTACCCCCCCACCCACAGCACAGCCCCTCACCTGTGCCCTCGTTGCGAGAGTGCAGTAGCTCCATGAGTGGGGACGAGGCCCCCTCGGCATCGATGGCATCAGCCGCCTCCTTGTCCTGGGCCAGCTCACACAGCACGCCCGCGGCCACACGCTGGATGTTCTCCACTGACGAGTACAGGAGCTGAGGAGAGGGGGTGCGGGGTGGGGAAGGGGTAAGGCAGGCGGGGGGCAGCCCGCCTCTCAACCCTGTCCATCTCTGCCTCCCTTTTCTGCATTTAACACAAGCTCATACTAGACAGCGTAGAAAGTCTAAGAAAAGTATAAAGAAACAGAAAACCGCCGTAATTCCCCACCCACATATAGTCTCTGCTATTACACTGGCATATTTCCACCGGATTTTTACCACAGTCCTGTTTTTTATTCATAATTTTAAACAAACTTTTTTTAACATTTATTTTTGAGAGAGACAGAGACAGAGTGCTAGTGGGTTAGGGGCAGAGAGAGGGAGACACAGAATCTGAAGCAGGCTCCAGGCTCTGAGCTGTCAGCACAGAGCCTGATGCGGGGCTTGAACTCACAGGCCATGAGATCATGACCTGAGCTGAAGTCGGACACTTAACTGACTGGGCCACCCTGGTGCCTCTAAGATTTTGTTTTTAAATAATCTCTACACCCAACGTGAGGCTCGAACTCAAAACCCCGAGATCAAGAGTCACATGCCTCACCAACAGAACCAGCCAGGCACCCCCTCTAGCATATATTTTGATAGATTGATTCCTGTTTGGTTGTTTGGTTGCTTGTTTTTTTTACCTAAGATTGTAGCATAAGGCATTTTCCTACATTATTAAAAAACATTTCCTAGAAATCTATGAGTTCATACTGGTAAGAGAAAAAGAAAATGCTAAAAAGCTAAACAATAATGAAAACAAACAAACAAACAAAAAACCCCATTGATCACAATCAGGGGTCACAATGGTACCAATCCCTTACTCTGAACTCTAAAGGGAAAAAAGTTCTTGGGGCGCCTGGGTGCTCAGTCGGTTAAGCATCCACCTTCTGCTCAGGTCATGATCTCACAGTTCATGGCTTTGAGCCCCGTGTTGGGAATCTGTGGTGACAGCTAGCTCAGGGCCTGGAGCCTGCTTTGGATTCTGTGTCTCCCTCTCTCTCTGCCCCTCCCGTGGTTGCACGCGTGCGCTCTCTCTCTCTCTCTCAAAAATAAATAAATATTTGGGGAGCCTGGGTGGCTCAGTCGGTTGGGCCTCTGGCGTTGGCTCAGGTCATGATCTCATGTTCGTGGGTTTGAGCCCCATGTCGGGCTCTGTGCTGACAGCTCGGGGCCTGGAGCCTACTTTGGATTCTGTGTCTGTCTCTCTGACCCTCCCCCTCTCATGCTCTGTCTCTGTCTCAAAAATAAATAAATCATTTAAAAAATTAAAATAAATAAACATTTTTAAATAAATAAATAAACGGGAAATTTTTCAAAAACAAAAAATTCATTAACATCACAATGCATGGCCATAGGCTAGAATGGGTCATTCTTTTCTTAACCATTCCTTTATTGGACATTCATTTTGTTTCCAATTCTTTAAGTACCATTGTGATTGCTGGCTGTAGGTATACATTTCTGCCACATTTAAAATTATTAAAAATTAATTCATAAGGACAAGAGTGTCCCAGACTCGTACTTCCTCGTCAAAGGCTATGCATATTTTCAAGGCTCCCTACACAGATTGCAGAACTGCCTTCAGGATAGAGTTTACCATCTCTCCTCACTGGCGGGATAGGGGACTGCCTCTTCCATCACATCTTCGCCAGCACAGGGCACTCCTGGTTTTTTTTTCCTTTGCCAATTTGATAGTGGAAAATAGGATCTCACTGGAAATGTGAGTTTCACTTCTATAAACTGCTGGGGTTGAGGACTGTTTGTTTACGAGACACCTGGGAATGGCTTCTGCCTCTGCCCATCTAACCCCTGGGGTCTAGCATTAGTGAGCTCTTTACTATGAAGGATATTAGACTCTTGCATCACAATACCTGCAAACATTTTCCCAGTTTGCTGTTGATTTTTTATTTTTTATTTTATTTTGAAAAAGAGTGTGAGTGGGGGAGAGGGGCAGAAGAAGAGGATCTTTTTTTTTTCAGTTTATTTATTTTGAGAGAGAGAGTGTATATGTGTGTATGTATGACTGGGGAGATGTATAGAGACACAGAGAGAGAGAGAGAGAGAGAGAGAGAGAATGTGTGTGTATGTGTGAGTGGGGGAGATACAGATTGAGAGAGAGAGAGAGAGAGAGAGAGAGAATCCCGAGCAGGCTCTGGGCTGTTAGCACAGAGCCTGACACATAGCTTGAACTCACAAACTGTGAGATCATGACCTGAGCCGAAACTGAGAGTCAGATGCTTAACTGACTGAGCCACCCAGGCGCCCCTGGTGTTGATTTTTTAATGCTTTTGAGGCTGTTTCTGACGTTTAGATGATTGTAATGGTTACGTGGTTGACTCTTAAGCTACTTTTTCCGTTTGTGATCTCTTCCCTTGCTGTTGAGCTTGGAGAGCCCTTCTATGCAGGGGGTTGCTAAGTGATCACTCCTGGTGTGGCCGCTTTTCTCCCTACTCTTCCAGAGACCTCTTGATGCCTGGCTCAGACAGGCTGCCAAGCTCCCCTTTCAGCAACAGGGCCGAGCAGGGATTGGAGGGACCTCTCCCGACCACCCGCCCAGACTCACCTGCACAAACAGGGGGATGGTGTTGAGTCGGAAGATCTCCATGCGGTTCATGGGATCCCGGGCGAGGATGTGCAGGGCTCCGGTGCAGCCCTCCACAATCTCCTCCATCCTCACCCCATCCTGCATAAGAGGTGGCGTTGGGACATGGCAACGGATGACCCTCGGACACGGCCGCACACACACCCCCCCCACCGCTCCGCCCCCGCGACAGTCAGACAAACCTCACCGGTCCTCCGAGCAAGCATCCTCTACAACCTGCCTCCCCATTCACACACGCGTGCACACACATTCACAGAAGGACGCTGACCCCTGGGGAGGGCGGTCGCAGGCGGCGCCAGCTCACTGACCGTGTAGGGCTGCTGCGTGCCCGCAGCCACGTGGCGCTGGGCGTCCTGGTGAGCCTTGACCAGCAGTTGAACGAGGCGGGGAATGACGGCCGCCTCCTGCAGAGGGGCGTGGTTGGCTGGACACAGCGCCAGATTCCTGATCAGGCCAATGGTTGCCTGACAAGCACAAAGGACCACAGTCAGGGACATTTCTTGGGCATCTGGAGAATCCCAGGGTCATCTCCTCCTTCCCTTCTCATCTCTCTGTCCCCTAGGCCAGACACAGACATGCTGGAAGACCTCCAGACCATGAGACCACTCCCAGCCCACATCCCTTACTCCAAAGGATTGGTGAGTCCTCCTGTCTAACTCTAAGAGCCCCTGCTAAAAAAACCTGAAACCCCATGCCCTGACTCCCACCCTTGTCCCTTCTCTCAGCACCCCTTCTCCCCCAGACACCAGGGTCTACTTTCCTGGTAATTCCCAAACCCTGATTATCAGGAAGTCCTTGACCCAAGCTTCCTGCTTTAGTGATGCTCGTACTGTGATCAGTCCCCGGTGAGGCCGCTCGGGGAAGAAGCCTCCTCCCCCGGGTCCCTGTTGCCCAGGGGCCACGAGGGCCTCCCAGGGTCCCTCAGGGTCTTACAAACAAGCGATCATCTCATCCGACTCTCAAAACAAGCAGCCAGGAGAGCAGGGACGAAAATCATGAGCGAAGGGGATGTGAGCACAAGGTAGGTGACCGGTCAAGGTCACTCTGCCACTTAGCTGCTAAGTCAGACCCTCCCCCCACCTTGGGCTTGCAGCAGGGGCCAACCCCCAGGAAGTGCCACACACTACCTTTTTCTCTCTCACTGTGGATTTTTAAAATTCAGTGTGTAACTACTTAGAATCATTCTTATCGGTACTGTCAAAACTGTCTAAAATTTCACCAGTGGGAGTCCCTTCCAGCCGGCCCTCCTCCACCCAGGCAGCGTCCTGCAGAGAAGGCCCTTCATGCCCTTAACCCCTACGGCCGACACTACGTGCTCCCCCAGAAACCGTTCTGACTTCTGTCTTTTTTAGTGTCCCTGTTGAATTTTAGCAGGACGCAAGGACTTCGGACACACGACACCTTGCCAGCTTCCTTGTATCTAGATGTCGCAACGTGATCAAGTTCCAAAGCGTCAGCCGAAGCGACGTGTCCCTCGGACCAGCCGCATGGCCTGCGAGCCCGGGACAAATACAGCATCTGGAGCCCACCCCGGCCTTCGGATTCAGGGCCTCTCTGTTACAGCAGCCTCGCCTGTACCGATGCAGCACCTACCGCTGACGGCAGAGAGCCCCTTCCCCTCGCCTAGCCCCCCACGGAGGCCACAGCGGCTACCTTGACCAGCGGCCACTGGTTGGGCTGGTTGAGCAGTTTGACAATGGCCGGGATGCCGTAGTTGAGGCGCACAGAGTTCTGGGCCATCTCGGCCTCCGGGTGGCGGCTGGTGAGGTGGCGCAGGGCGCAGACGGCAGGCTCCGTGATGTCGTCCTTGTCGCCGGCACGCAGGATGGCGTGGATGAGGGCCTCCACGCCACTGTTCTGGGTCACCAGCGTCTTGTTCTTGCTGTTGTTGCACGTCAGGTTGGACAGAGTGCCCGTGGCGCAGGTGAGGACGTTGACATCATCCACACTCAGCTGGTTCACCAGGATCTTCAGCACGCTCTCCAGGCCCTCCTGCAGGGTGTAAAGGAGGCGGTGGAGAGGGGGGGGGCCCCCAAATATGTCCAAGGGCAACAAGATGGCCACACAGGGTCTGAAGCCCACCCAGCTGATAGCCGACGGGCCTGCCTGTGCACCTGGAATCATCCCTGTGATTCGGCGACACCCCATGGGAAGGTGGCACTAGCAGGACGGTTGATGGGCTTGCGCACAGACCCACAGCCAGGGAACCAGCTCCAAACCCAGGTCTGACTCCAAGTTCATGCTCTTCCCTCCAACCCCTCCTGCCCCTCTCTGCATACTCAGAGCTAGGCAGGGCCAGAAGGAAATTGCGGAGGAAGTCACATGCCTTGGTTGCCCCGCTGACCTGTTTTTCCCTGCACCAAATCCCTGCACTTTCAGGAAACATCCCTGGCCCAGAAGCCACACTTGTCCCAGGGGGAGCCACGTGGGCCTTGAGAACAGAAGGCCCCCAGGCTTTGGGATAACAGTTCTGGGTTCAAATCCCATCTCTGCCAGTTTACTAGCTGGAAGCAAGGGCCACTGCGTAACTCCCTGGGCCTCTGTTTCTTCACCTAACCAGCCGGGTCCCACATTCCACCTCCAGCTGTTGAAGGGGATGAGTGAGCCAATGTCCACAAGTGCCTAGCAGAGTCCAGCATGTGACCAGGGCTGAGTAACCAGCCTATGGATGGGGGGTGGGGGCCTCTTAGGAATGGTAGTCAGGTTGGAAAGGGAGACCAGGAGTCTTGTTCTAAAGCTGCATTTTTCTTTAAGTTGTGTTTTTAGCCACCAGAGCCCCCAAGCTGTCTCCTAGTATGTTACTGTTCCTTGCCACTGGGTCTAGGTCAAGATCATTCCCCTGGTGCAACCTGGGAACCTGTGGTTTAGGGACACCAGTGCCTTCATCTCTTCTTGAATCTTTTTTTTTTTATTTTGTTTTTAGTGTTTATTCATTTTTGAGAGAGAGAGAGACAGAGTGTGAACAGGGAAGGGGCAGAGAGAGGGAGACATAGAATCTGAAGACAGACTCCAGGCTCTGAGCTGTCAGCACAGAGCCCAATGCAAGTCGAACTTAGGGACCACAAGATCATGACCTGAGCCAAAGTCGGATGCTTAACCAACTGAGCCACCCAGGCGCCCCTCCTTCCTGAATCTTTAACTGATTAGAACCTTAAGCTAAAGGGATGAGGGTCTGCAGGATATTTCCAGCCTCAGCCACAGGGGAGCCTCCCACGGCTCCTGAGGTCAGAGTCCCAGACAGAAGCCTGCATGTGGCAAGAGGGGAGGACAAGGTGGCTGAAGAGGTGGACCCAGGCCCAAACGCCCCCTCACCTGTTTGGTGGCCACATCCGAGAGATTGCGCAGGGTCCAGAGGCAGTTCTGTACGAGGCGGGGGCTGTTGCTTGTCAGGTGTTTGCCCAAGGCCTGCATCCCACCTGGGGCACGGGACAGGGGGCATCAGTCATGGGGAGCACAGCTGGCCAAGCCTGGCTGCTGGCCCAGGCCTCCACCCTGCCCCTCCCAGCCACATAGGACATCTCCCACCACCATACTCACCAGCCTCCACAATGGCAGGCTTATTGCTGGGACACACGGACAGCACCTTGAGCACACGGCTGGTGGTCCAGAGCAGCTTCTCATAACTGTAGTTGCGCATGATCTGCACGAGGGCCTGAGGTCCTCCGTTGGCCAGGATGATGAGCTGAGGTGGGGGACAGTGGAGAACAAGTGTGAGACAGACAGGAAATACGACAAGGAACAAGGAAAGGATTGGGAGTGGCAGAGCCGTCATTACTGAGCTTCAGCTAAAACCTGAATAGCTTTTGTGACTACTAAAAAGGCCAAAACTTTGAAAAAAGGATAATACACAATGCTGACAAGAATGAGGTGAAGTGGAACTAACTTACAGCACCAACAGCGACATTATAAAGAATACAATCCTTCTGGAAGCAATCTGGCAGTCTGGGTCAAAGCTCAGAAACATTAAAAATCCTTAGCTCCACTGATGAAAAACTGTTCTACTCCTTGGAAAAGATGTGTGCCCAAAAATGTTCATGACAGCGCTGTTTATAAAAATAGAAAATCGAGAGCAATCTAAATGCCCTCCCTCAGAAAAGTCTTGGGCCTCCACTTAACAAAATGCTCTTTGCCCCTACACAGGGTGGTTTTGAGGATGATACAGCAAAAACAAACAGAAAACCAAACACAGGAAACAGATGCAAAGGTGTACATTTGCCATGACTACACCCGCGTACAAACGTGCCCCGGGAGAGCACCGCAGGAAGCACGCGGAGACAGCAGCGGTTGTGTGAGGATGGGGCTTTTTTCCTTTCCTTTTCCTATTCCTCAAAGTATCTCAGTTACATAAGGAAACGTGTACAGCTGCCTGTACTCATGTATTTAACCTAAAAATGGTGAGGGGGCAGTGGCCGGAGGCTGCAGCTGGACAGAGCGATGCGCCAGTAGGCCGTGGGGCTCGGCTGGGGGCGGGGCGCAGCCCACCTTGCTCTCCTGGTTGCCGTAAGCCAGGAGCTGCAGGCAGTCGGTAGTGATGGCCAGGAACTTGGGGTTGTTCTTGTTAAGCAGGGGCACCATCTTCTGCAGCCCATCTGCCAGGCGCACTGCCATCTTGGCGCCCTCCTGGTAGAGTAGCAGGTTATGTAGCGTGGTGATGGCGTAGAACAGGACCGACTCCACGGGGGAGCTGGAACGGTGGGCAGCGGGTGAATGGGAGTCGAGTCCCAAGGGCCTGGCATAAATGCAGGCTAACCTCCCCCAGGAAGCCTTCCCCATACCGACACCCCTGTGGAAACAGCCCTTTCCTGAAGTCTCCTTGTCCCTTGAGCCCAGCCCCACTCTGATGCATGGAACACACAGCACCAACCCTCTCCCCACTGGGAAACCATGACTCCTCCTGCTCTGGGCTCTAGGTCCCCTGGACGTCTGTCTCTACTAAGTAACTACAATATGGGCGGCCGCGTGCCAGAGAGGCCCTGCAAGGGGGTCAGAGGATCTCCAACCTCAAGGAACTCACAGCCCAGGATGGAGATACGGAAAAAGGCCAGTCAACATTGCAAGGCTGAGAAAGATAAAGGTGGCGAGGGACTTTGCACATGCTGTTCTTTCTGCCTGGAATCGTCTTCCCCTCATCTGCGCAGGCCAAACCCCACTCACACGTCAACACCGTGCTGTTAAAGTGCACAGCTTCCCGCAGCTCTGCGCAATCCTGGACAGACCTCTGCCCTAGCCTATACCGTATCCTACTGACTAACGTGCTAGTCACGCGCCTGCCACCCCTGCTGGGCTGTGAGTAGCTGAGCGCCGGGACTGGGCGTGGTTCTGTATCTGGCACATAGTAGGGCCTCAATAAATGTTGTATGAAGCCCAGGGAAGGGAGCGGGGAAGCCCCAGCACCCCACAGCAAGTAGGGGCGGTTACCTGAGCATGCGGACCAGGGCAGGGATGCCGCCTGACTTGAAGATGGCGAGTAGCCCCTCGCGGTGGTGGGAGAGGTTGTGCAGGATGCTCGTGGTGCAGCGGGCCGTGTCCAGGTCACTGGTGTTCTGCATGGTACGCACCACAGCTGCCACCAGCTGGGGCGAGCCCATCAGCGCCCGCCGTGACGCCTCTTTCTTGGACAGCTGGTTCACAATCATGGCTGCCTTGGTCACTACCACCTGAGGGGGAGAAGGAAGGATGGGACCAAGTGAGCAGATGGGCTGGGCTGGCTGTCACTGGGAGACGGAGGGGCCAGGCGACCGCTCCACGAAGCTCAGAGGGACCCAGGCCAGTCTCTCCCCCCTGATGGGGCCCCAGGTAGGGCCATGCCCTGCACACACCTGACCTCTCCCCTCTCTGCCCTGCCCCCACCCTGGCCAGGCCCCTCACAGACCGGGTCCTCATCATTGAGCAGTTTGGTGAGTTCGGGCAGGGCCCGGGTGGCCAGCTCGGCATCGTCCTGGTAGTTGATGAGATGCACGATGGCGGACTTGAGCAGCTGGGACGGCTCGGCCAGACGCTGCAGGTTGGTGGTCTGTCCCTCCACCTGGGTGGCCAGCAGCAGTGAGCTGTCTTCACCTGTCACACCAGGACACATGGCCTCCCGCACCCGCTTGGCTCTGGCCGTCGTGGACATCTGGTATTCCAGGTCACCTGGGGGCCAACGGGTAGGGACTGAGCTGCAGGAGGTGGGTTGGGGGGGTGGTGGGGGGACACTGGGGAGCAGGGCAGGCCTGTGGACAGCCCACCTGAGTTCTCTGGGCTGGCTCCCTGCCCCCAACCAACGCCCCGGGACTCCACTTATAGTCCTGCCACTAACCAGCGGGGAGTTCACCACCGTCTCAGTTATATCAGCTGTAAAATGGGGTGCCATTCTGTCCGTCACAAGGAATTCTTACGGGAATTAAATGAGATAATAGTAATAAATTGCTCTGCAAAGAAAGGATGTAGTGCAAATAACGCTACCAAACTGTGAGTGAATGTTACTATTCGTAGGAATAGCTAACATTTTTTGGAGTATTTACTATATGCTTAGCTGTGAATTAAATGCTTTTCTTATATTTTCTCACTTAATCCCACAACAATCCTACAAGGTCACTACTATTATTATCTCCACTTTACAGATGGGGAAACTGAGGCACAGAGCGCTTATTGGAGTCCAAGCTGGGGTCTGAACTCAGACAGCCTGACTCCAGAGGCCAAACCCCAACCCTAGGCCCCTCCCTTAACAATCGGGTTGGGGTAGCAGGAGACAACTTAGCCTCCTTTCAAGTCTGAAATCTCGTGACTCTAATTATATCCTCATCATCTCCAAAGGAGGCAGCTGTCCCATGACACAGGCTAGCAAAGAGAGGCCCAAACGGCCAGCCAGTATCACACAGCAGATCAGAAGCAAAGTTGGGAGTGTGGGTTTCAGAAAGCAGGAGGTAGGTTCTCAGCTCAGGCTGCAGGCTCCATCCACCCCTGGGTGGATCCAGGAGCCCCACAAATAGGTGCCCATGATTCCCGGGCAGCCCTGCCCTGGCAAGTGTCCCAGTGCCTTGGGGCGAGAAAGGCAGAGGCTCCACCCCGCAATTAGGAAGGAGACAGCATGGAGCTTTCCCACCTGGGTGCTGCACTTGGTGGCTGCCCACACAACGCCTGGCCAGCCCTGCCAACCCTGCTGTCAGGGAAGAGACCCCGAGAGGCAGCGGCTGAGCTCCACATGCCACAGCCCACCCTGTACCCTTCCCAGCTCCCATAGCTCACCCCGCTCATTGTTCAGGGCCCCGGGGACACCTGCAGACAGCAGTCCTAGGGCCCGGATACCCCTCTCCCCCGGAGAGCCCAGCCCCCTGGCTGGTGCGGCATCCCCGCTCCTAAGGCCCAGAGCCCGGAGCCAGCTGTCACCCCACCACCTGGCCTCAGCCTCTCTGCGGGTCTCCTCCTACCCCCACCAGGACCCCTGTCTCCCCATCAAACTTGAGGCTCCTGGAGCCAAAGGACCATCTTCCCCTATAGTGATGCCTCCTCATTATACTGTGAGTTCATGGAGGGCAAGGACCATGCCTTTAGACTGGCGGGTAGAGTCTATGCTTCCCTCTCTGGAACCTGAAGTTCAAGGAAGAGGAATCTGCCTCCCTGTCAGATGGGGGTACCCTGAAATAGCTGTGCCTTCTCCCTCAGACAAGAGCCCCCTAAAATCTGCCTCCTTTTGCCCTGACTTCCCTCCAGTGCCAGGCTGGTTTTCTGTTGAAATATTTTGATGTAACCATTTCCATCAAACAGTCCCCGGGAATCCTGACCTTGGCTCTGGGGCACCTGAGTGTAGGTGGTGGTCTTCTTGAGCGTGTACTGGCGCCCGCAGGCCTCATCCTCCTCCATGATGCCCTTGCTACTGACCGAGGGCACACAGGTGTTGGCACCTGAGTGGATGCCGGAGTCATAGGTGTATGTCTGTTGCCACTCGGTCACCTTGATGGGTTGTTCGATCAGGTTCATCACCTCCATGGCGGCTGCTGGGGACACAAAGGCAGGGCAGGAAATCAGCGGGCTCCAGCGAGACATCCCATCATCTGGCCCAGCCCGCTAGTGGGATACCCAAGTGTGAGTCCTGGGCTTCGATCTCTGACCTCCAGCCCAGGGTGGAGTGAACCCCATGGGGAGCGGGGCAGTAAGGGCAGATGCCACACCCCAGCCCTGGGCTCGCTCACCTTGCCGCCCCTTCCCAATGCTCCCAGAGCGGAGGCGCTCAGGGCCTCCAGCAGCTTCTGGAGTCCCGCAGCACCCCCCCGCCCCCACGCACTCGGGCTCCCTGGGAAAGTCTGTGGTGAGGTAGCTACACCCAGAGCACTGGACAGGAAACTGGGTGGGGCGGGGAAGCAGTCAGACAGGTTTCTCAAGAGAGCCGCAGAGGCTGCTGGGAGCAGTCCAAGGCTCCCTTGGAGACTCCAGAATCTCAGGATCTTTCCTGAAAATGGGGCAGGATCCCGAGTGACCCCAGAGGCCCACACCCTAAGACCCCTGTGTCTCCAGCACCCCAGTTCCTGCAAGGCTTTTCCAGAGTTTTGTGCCCCGCTGACCAGTTCAAATAACAGCCCCACACTACTGGGCCAATCCGCCTCTCTGCAGAGCCCAGCCCTCGACTGCAAAATGGGGTAACAGCACCCCCTCGGGGGTTGCCTGGTGCCTGGCACATAGTAGGTGCTCCTTGTTGGCACCACGGCCGTGTATCAGTGCTTCCTCTCCCTCAGGGGTGTTTCCCCATTTCTTATCCTCCTAGACCCCAGGCTAGAGATAAGGGGTGGGGCAGGCCTCAAGAGGGGTCCCTGCCTTTCAGGCACCCCTCCCGCTCTCTGCAGGGACTTGGGGACCCGTGAGGTTAATGAATCGCTGGGCCCTCCTTTGTACCACGGTGGTGAATTCCCACTTGGTCTGTTTGGCTTCCCCTGTCTTGGGAGCGGATTCGGGAGCAGAGGCAAGGCAAGGGCGCTACAGTGAGGGCCCGCCTTGTGCCAAAGCTTTCACTAAATGCCCGCCGCCCCACAACCAGGTTGCAAAGCATATGATCCGCCCCTGCCCCATTTACAGACAGGGAAACTGAGGCTCCCCAGGTGAGGAGGCACAGTGGAGAAATGGCAGGGCTGAGGCCAGGCACAGGCCTGAGTGACCCCCAGGCCTGTGGCCTCTGCACATACAGTGTGGCCTCAGACAGCAAGCAGGCCCCAGGCTGGTCCACCCAAGATGACGGACAGTACTCAGCACCTCAAATCCTTGGTCCCGTCATGGCGGCGGACCGGGTGAAGCCAAGGGTGGTTCAGCTGGTTCAGCCTGCCCGCGACCCTCTACCAGGGAACAAAGATCACCAGGGATCCGTCCTCCCAGTGCTCCCTCCAGGAGGAGGCTGACTGATCCTTCAGGCCTCCCTGCCTTTTATGGCGACACAGGCTCCTTCCCTGCCTGTGAGCGCACCTGGGACAGGCAGAGGCAGGAGCCAGCCCAGCTCCCAGCCGCCTCCTTCCTCTCCTCCCGTCACCCCGAGTGACTCAGAGTTTCGAGCTGACAAACAGAAGCAGGCCCAGAACACCAGACAGCGGGCTCCGTGCCTCCAGATGCACCCAGCTGCTTCCCAGGCACCGGCCAAGTGTGGCTATTTCAGGAGGAGCCCCCTCCCCCACCCCCGCCCTCATCACACGGGGCCCAGCACTCCTGCCTTCCGGGGTGGGAGAGGGAAAGAATAGAGAAATTTGGAGAAGCAAGCTTGTCACTGAGCAGCCACCAGGGAGGTGAAACCTCCAGGGAGGAGGCTGGAGACATCCAAGCTCCATGGAAGGAAGGTAAAACTGTACTAGGATAGACAGCAGCGTTAACCCCGTAAATGCCACCATGCGGGGGCAGATGGCTGAGCAGACATCTGGGCGCTGAGCCTCAGTCAGATCTGCTCAGGACAAACTGGACATCTCCAGCCCTGATCAGTAAGAACACTCAAGGGGCGCCTGGGGGGCTCAGTTAGTTGAGCGTCTGACTTTAGTTGAGCGTCTGACTTCAGCTCAGCGTCCGACTTTGGCTCAGGTCATGATCTCATGGTTCGTGGGTTTGAGCCCTGTGTCAGGCTCTGTGCTGACAGCTAGCTCAGAGCCTGGAGTCTGTCTTTGGATTCTGCGTCTCCCTCTCTCTCTGACCCTCCCCTGCTCATGCTGTCTATCTCTCTTTCTCAAAAATAAATAAAACATTAAAAAAAAAAATAAGAACACCCCATGCAGGCCATGAAGAGCCCCTCTCCAGCAGAGATGGCCACCTACTCCTGCAGCTTCTGTGCCCAGGCAGGGGGGCACAGGCCTCACCCTGAACCTCAGGAATCAACCACCGTTCCCCCACCAGCCCCATATCTACAGGGACCACCAAGGTCAAGGCTGGCCATAGGAGGGGCGTTTTGCCAGCAGGCCCCTCATCACCCCTTCCAGCTCAGGCTTGGAGCCAAGAGAACCTGAGGGCTGGGCAGCTGCTCGGGGGCCAGAGAGGGGACACACGGAGGTCAAAGGATCCAAGGGGGAGGGGACACTGAGCTGCTTTTACTATCAAACGTGCCTCATGCTTGCTTCAAAGCCACTGGGCAGGCATTTTATTATTCCCAATTTGCAGCTGAGAAGACTAAGGCACCACACTGAGAAAATGGCAGGGCTCCGCTCAAATCCAGGCCTGCCTCACTGCACACCAGCCCACTACACAGGGCGGCTCCCCTGGCTCCTAACAAGGGACCTGGGAATGAGGGACTCCCTGCAGTCAAGGAGAGATGGTCAGACGGCCAGACGCTGCCGGTGTAGAAGAAAGGGCATGGCGTGGCTGGGGCCTGGGTAGAGGTGAGCCCCTCGCCAGGGGACAGAGGCGCTGGTGAGACCAAGGGTGCTTAAAGTGGGAGGCGGGGCAATGGCTGCAAAATCAGGGGTCTCCCATCCTGGCCCCCGTCCTGGTCCCACATTTACAGGTGTCCTTAGGCAGCTACCTTCCGTCTGTGCTTCGTCTACAGAAAGAATGGCCTGGCTGATCTCAAAGGAACATTGATGTCTAAGGTTCTGGGAATAAGGAACCCCGCTCCCCACGACAAACGAGAAGTCTGAGAGGGTGGGCAAGGTGAGAGGTGGGGACACAGGTCAGGGCAGACACACTCCACAAAAGGAAGGCTAGAAGTCAGACGGCAGGCAGGACAGTCAACCCTCCCCACCTTTCTCCTCCTTGTCGACTCCCAGGAGAAGTGGAGGAATTATCTCATGAGAAACAAAAGTGCTGCTTTGGCAGTTCCCAGGGTGGAGGGGGCCACACCCAGCCTGGTCTTGCCCCTCTCCGCCCCGGACCTGGAGCGAGACCAGCCACAATGCCCCTGGACAGGGCCAGGGTGGAAGTGGGTGAGACAGACATGGCCCCACCCACACACTCAGGCCAGAGAAGGGCAGAGCCAGATACCGGGCGGTTTTCTGAGTTGCAAGGGGGGCCTCTGCTGAGCAGCATGCTCCTCTACCTTTTGCCACACAGGAGGCAGAGAGCTGGCTCAGAGGTCACAGGGTGGGGTGGGGAACAGGACAAGGGACAAGAAGAGAAGCCTGGGCCCTGGATGGGGAGTGCAAAAGGAGCCTCCCTCCACTGGTCTGCACTGGGTAGGAATCTGCAAGCAAGCTTTGCCCACACTCTGCCCTTCATTCCTGCTTCCTCCCCAGCATGGCCAACCCAGCAGGCTGGCAGGAGGCACTCTAAGTCCAACACAGTCCCAGCAGAGTGTGGTCCAGTACTGACATTCAAAATAACTGGCACCCACGTGATCTCACAGTTTGAGTTCGAGCCCGGTGTCGGGCTCTGTGCTGACAGCTCAGAGCCTGGAGCCTGCTTCAGATTTGCTGACTTCCTCTCTCTCTGTCCCTCCCCGGCTCACGTTCTGTCTCTGTCTCTCAAAAACTAAATACATGTTAAAAAATATATATATAAAAATAAATAAATAACTGCCACCGGGGCGCCTGGCTGGCTTAGTCAGTGAAACATGCAACTCTTGATGTCAGGGTTGCAGGTTCGAGCCCCACTTAGGGTGTAGAGATTGCTTACAAATAAAATCTTTTAGGGGTGCTAGGTGGGGCCCCGTCAGTGGAGCATCCGACTCTGGCTCAGGTCATGATCTCGCAGCTTGTGACTTCAAGCCCTGCATCAGGCTCTGTGCTGTCAGTGCAGAGCCCTCTTTGGATCCTCAGTCCCCCTTTCTCTCTGCCCCTCCCCTGCCTGCATTCTTGCTCTCAAAAATAAGTAAACATTAAAATAACAAAAAAGAAAGAACCTCTTTTAAAAATCTTTTAAGGGGCACCTGGGTAGCTCAGTCGACTTCAGTTCAGGTCATGATCTCATGGTTCGTGAGTTCAAGCCTCGCGTTGGACTCTGTGCTGACAGCTCAGAGCCTGGAGCCTGTTGCAGACTCTGTGTCTCCCTCTCTGTGTCTGTCTTTTTTCTAAAACACCTGGAAACAAGGACAGCAATGGGCCGCCCAAGAAGGGTGCTGGAAACAGACTTAGACACACAGCATGAGAGCCGGAAGTTCGGGCAGAGCCCTCCGGCAGCTCCTTGGGCCAGTGGCCAGCATCCTGTGAAGACTCCGATCACGGGCTCAGATGGTGACAGAGGAAAGGGTCTGTGGGCAGGACAGGAGAGCATGGGAGTCAGGGAAGGGTACCATCCAGCCCCATTGCTCACTGGCTGTGTGCCCGTGGGCAAGTCACCCGATTTCCTTAAGCCACACATTCCTCGTCTGCAAAGTAGAGATGATCAAGCCACTCCTTCCTTCAGACCGTGTGTGGATCATGGATCTAGCACAGCAGTGACTGGAAGCCCTCTGTTGACGACGGTCAAGGCCCAGGGAAGCATTCTTCTATTAGCAAAGCAAAGAAATGGCAGATGAGGAGGAGGCCAGCAGAGTCAGGCCTGCGTTTTGGGACCCAGGACCCAGAGAAGGGATCTGCCTCCCGGCCCTAAGCCAGAGTCCGGCCAGAGTGCAGGGGTGGGAGTGGGGGGCTGGGCAGGAGGAGTTATATCCGGTCTGGGAGGAGAGGCCAGGTGGAGACACTGCTCTGCCCTCTCCCCGTTCCCCAGTCACATTGCTGCTTCCTGCAGCCAGGGGCGGTCCAGCCAGCGAGGCCTGGACATTCCCCACATAGCAGTCCCAGGAGAGAGGCTGGGCTGAGCAGGGTCACCAGCCCCCACCCTTCCCCACTGTCTCTGACTCCAGCAGAGACTTGGCCAGCCATCCCAAGCAGACAGAAACAGACCCTAAGAAAAGGACAGAGACAGACATGACTGCTTCTCTTGTGAGCCCTGACTCCCCCATCGGGCTGGGGCTTCTTAACTAGGCCTCTTCCCTCAGACTGGGGGCCCCAGGAGGAAACCCCCCACAGACTAGAGGTTCCGTGGCAGACACTGTGGTCTCTCCTCTCAGAATGGCCATTCCAAGCTGGCAGAGACTGAAATGGGCGCCACATATGGCCAGGGCCCCCCGGGGACAGGACAAGACAGAGGAGCCCATCCTCCTGGATGCTTCCAGAGGAAAACCCTCACTTCCGGTCTGGAGGTGGGCCCAAGCTGCTGCCCAGGACTGGCTGGGGGCGGGGGAGGCTCAGGTCAGGCCGTCCCAGCTGCTGTTTGTTTTCTTCCTTCTGGGCTCCTTCCCAAAGCAAACAAACCGGGTGGGAAAATGAAGGGGACCTGGAGGAGAGGGAAATGCGGGGCCAGGTGACTCGACCCTGGGAACCTCTGGGAACCTCGGGGCTCCCCCCTGGAGCTCTGGTCCCTGCTGCTGACCCTCTGTGGACAGAAACCCAAACCAGGGGATGACCCCAAAACAGGGCTCCTGGGAGTGGAAAAACACTGCACCCGGCCTCAGGAAACCGCAAAGGGTGGACTTGTGCCAGGGACTGCAGGGCACACAAGTGCCCCTGGGGCGGGGGCAGCCTTGACCCCAGCTGGTATCCTCTCCATAGGGGGTGATTCCCCAGGGTTTCATTCTGCAGGGATCTGCCCAGCCGGCTCCAGGAAACACAGGGAAAACCAACTATTAGTTCCCTGTTCTCCATTTGCTGGAGAAAACTAGGATTCGGAAGGTTTAGTTAAAGATTTGTTATTGTAGTCAGAGCATGAGATCATCGAGACTGAGGCTAAGGAAGGAGAGGATGCTAAGAAAAAAAGAAAAGAAAGAAACGTTCGTGGTGAGATTGTGGGTGATTTTTTTTTTCTTCTTTGGTAAACTTTTCTAAACTTTCCGATTGTTTTTCACAATGAGCAGATACTACTTTGTCGATCAAGATGGAGGAGGACTGGACGAAACTCCCCCTCGCCCCCATAATAAGAAAGAAGCGGACTGATGGCCCAGTGTCATCCCAGCTCCGTCCCTGTCCCTGCCACTCAGTCCAGTGTCCCCAGAGTGGGGAAGGAACGCAGGCCTGTTCAACCCACACTCTGCAGGTCACAGAAAGCTGAGCTTCCTGCCCTGAGGTCCCCCAAAGGCTGAGGTGCCTGAGCAGAGAGCTTTCTCTTCAAGCCTGGCCAAGGAAGTTGCTAGAAAGTGGGACAGTCCATGCCCCCAGACCTCCCCCAGATTCAACCATGTCCCAAGAGAGAGGCCTCAAAATGTCACTTGAAGAGACACAAACCCGGGTGACCCCGGCCACACTTCTCTTTCTCTTCACAGGAGTCACGGGGCCAGCCGGCTCATGGATACCTGTCCCTCTCACCATCGGGACTCTTCTCCCAAAGGACACAAGACTAGGAGTTTCCCCAGGGGCCGCTGCAGACCTCAGACTGGCGCCAGAGGTACTGACCCTTGCCTGCCCTCTCTCCTGGGCAGGATGGGCCCCCCTCCAGCTCCCATAACAGACAGGGCCCTGCTTCAGCCTCCTCAGAGAAGAGTCAATTCTGATCTCTCATCTCTCTCTCTCACTCAGCAACGAAAAATCTCATCTCTAACAGACAGGAAGTCCTTCCTCCAGTCTAGCCTCCATTCCTTCCCTAAGAGCATCAGTCCCAATTGCTCTTGTGTCCTCAGGGGTGACAGAAAACTGCAAGCCTGGCACCCCCTTCAGAGCATCCGCCGGGGCTGAGATCATTCTCTTTCCTCCTCTGTCACATCAAGTGCCCTTAACCTTCTTTCTCCAGGATCAATAATTCCCATGCCTGGGGTGCCCTCTGCATCTCAAGGGATCCAAAGCCCAGTGCCGATGACATCGGAGCCCAGGCTGCACTCACACAGACAGTGTTCCCAGGCCCATCCTGGTGTCAGGGGCCCAGTGGACTGAGGTGTCAGGAACCAGGTAGGTCTGAGAGGACAGTGACACCAGCGCCTCTCTCGGGACCCAAGGCTCTGGCTGACACCACCCCTATCACCAGAAAGGCCCTCCTGGCTCCCCAGTCTCCTGGCCCCAGAGCAACCTGGCAGCATTGACTGGTACTGCAGGACAGTGGCCCAGTCCTAAATCTGACTCTCATTTCGGTCTACTCCCCAGGGACCAGCCCCCCCACCCCACTCCACCCCAGCAAAGCAGGAAGCGCCACTTCCTTTACAGGGACAAACCCAGGACAGCCCAGGGTCTGGTCCAGCGGAGGCAGCAGCAGTTTTGACCCCTCCCCTCCTCCTGCACCAGCCTCCTCCATACACGGTCACTGCCCTGGCCTTGGGGAGATAGCCCTTCCTCGCCACCCGCCCCCCTACACACACACACCAGGAACTAAAACCCAAGCCAGGGAGGTTTCAGAGGGCTGGAGGCTAAGACATGAGTCACCCCTTCCTGACCAACCTGCCCCCACCTTCACCACCCACGCATACCTTCCTGGGTCATTCAGAATTCTCTTCTCCCCAAACTCCTAAACAGAGGCTCTCAAAGAGAGAGCACAGATTCATCCCAGGGCTGTAATGGGGTGATATAGCAGGATGGGCTCTGGGCTTGGAACCAGAGGACCCAAAGGCTAGTCTTGACCCTGCTTGGGTCTCGCTGTGCAACCTTGGGCAAGTTACTTAACTTCCCTGAGTTTCAATTTCCTCACCTGCTGAATAGGGTAATGATACCTGCCTCTAGGGAGAGTCATGAAGTGAGAGCAGTTGATGAAAGTGCATGGTATCCGTAAAGTCCTCCCTTACTCTTTCAGTCACCATTTATCACAACTTACTGGGTCACACGTATTACTCCCATTTTGCAGAGGTCACTGAGGCTCAGAGAGGTGAAGTGACTTGACCAAGACCGCACAGGTAATGAGTGACAGAGCTGGGGTTCAAACCCAGCTCAGTCCACGCCCAAATCACTGTGCTCAGAACAGCCCTACTGTGACATCTTCCCAACGGAATAGCCCTTCCATGGACAGTCCGTGACCCCGTCTCATTCTCAGGGGGATCCTCTCCCCACTCCCTCATCAGTACCTGCCCAGGGAGGGAATCCTTCCTACACACAGCCCCAAAGCCCAGAGAGAGGTTCCAGCTGGCTAGAGCAGGGGGTGGGACTGGGGCTAGGTAGACAGGGCTCATGCCACCCAAGCTAGGGCTTGATCTAGCAAGAAATGACTAATTGGGTCCCACCTCTCCTCCCCGCCCCCACCTCCTGTCCAGTGCATCGCCAGTTTCCACCAGGCACCCCTAGCAATACTTCCTCAGTATTATCTTTTCATCAGAGCCACAAACCAGATTAGCTAAACTAATCATTTAACCGATGTAATTACAATGCCTGCCCCTCCTCTACTTTGGCCCACAGAAGAGGGAAAACAGGTTATTTCTGCCCAAATTCCATCTCCTTGTGTCTCCCCAGAGCACTACCCACTAGAGCAGAAGAATGGGGTTCCCTCCTCAGCCTCCCCCTAACCCAGGGCATTCTATGGGAGCTGCTCTGACCTCTCCCCACTGCCCCAGCTACAAACACCGAAGAGGTGGTAGGTCTTTCCAACTGAGTTAGGCCAAGCAGCCCTGATTCTCTCCCAGGACCAAAGGAGAGCCTGGCTTTTTATATTTCCCCTCTGTTCCCCATGAGGCTGGCGTCCAAATCCCTACAACACTTTAGATTTTTAAAAACCAGTGCTGAAAGCCTGGTTATCTCCAACTCTGCCCAGGGACGGGGTTCTCAGGAAGCTGGGGTGAGTGCAGGAGCTCAAGTTGCTCCCCGCCCCCCCCAGGCCTTCCTCCTGCCCCACTTTCCCTAGGCAGCTCTCTCAGGAAGGGGTGGTTGGGGAACTGACTGCAAAAGCCTCCAGAAGGAATGCACCTTCAAAATCCAGAAATCAAATGGAAACCAAGCTCCAAGCTCCACACTCTTCGGTCTCAAAAAAACCAGTCAGCTATATAACGTGGGGGGATGGGGCAGAGGAAAAAAAGGCCAGAACAATTGCTCCCCCACCCTCCTCAATTTGGCCCTGCCCTGCCCCACCCCCATTCCTGGGGAGGGGGCAAAGCTGGGGAGAAAGCCACCGGCGCAGGCCTTAAGCGAGGGGGTGTGTGGTCCCCAGAGGCAGGAAGAGAAGGAAGAAGCTGCTTCCCCTTTGGCCCACCCCCCCTACCCCTGCCCACTCGGGCCCCAGGGGCCCAGCAAACAGGATGGATGTGGGGGCAGGGAAGACAGGGTCAGAGCGCAGGCATCAGCCGGGGTTCAGCTTGGCCAGCTGGGGGAGGGGGCCTTGCCCCAAGACGGCCCCCCTAAGCCTGGGCAAAAGCCCTTGAGCAAGGAGGCAGGAAAACCCGCAGAGAAAGCTGGCGTGAATACTTCCTCCAGGAAAGTTTGTTTGGGGTGATTTTTTTCGACAATAAGGTTAGAGAAGAGTAGTCCCGTTCCCCTATCAACACTCTGGAAGCAGCAGCTGCTGGAAACTGGGCCAGTGAATTTTCCAGCCACGCACGACCCCTCCGCCCAGACCCCAGTCCGAGCCACGGGTGCCAGACACCAGCTGGGCGCGGAGCCGGGCCCCGCGCCAGTCCCGCTGTCATCTCATCCCACCTCCGCCGGCGCAGCCCTAGCACGACACCCACCGGGGCGGAGGGAGGCGCCGCAGGTACAGTACCTGCGAGGCCCGGGAGCTGGAGGGCAGGGCCTCTGGACTCCGGGTGCTCACCTGCTCCGCAGGTGGGGCCCGGTCGCTAGGAAAATGTGCGCTCGGCCCCCACAGTTGGGCAAACCGGGTGCAGACAATAGGGCCCCACCCAGGCCTGGGGGAGTAGAGAGGGAGGGGAAGCGAGGATGACGCGTGAGGTGGGGTGAGAGTGGCCCCAAAGACACCAGCGGCAGCAAGTTTCCCGAACTGTACATTCCTGACTACAGAGTGAGCCCTGGGACGCAGACGAGCAGGGCAAAGTCTCCCTCGCCAGAGTCGGGACGAGAGTCGGGGACGCGGCGTCGGGAGAGCTCCACGGGCCCCAGGTCAGGCGCGACCCCACAGCCACCTGCGCTCTTCCCTCCCCGCCCTTCTCAGATCTCCAGCTCACGCAGCCCCCAGCGCTATCCGCCCGAACCTCGCGCCCCCTAAGTGGCCGCGCCCAAGGACCCCAGCGCGCCCCCTGCCGCCGGTGCAGGGTGGCGTTCCCCGGCTGGCGCCCTCACCTGCCCCGTGACGGCGGGGATCGGCCTCTCGGCCGCTTGCCGCCCTTCCCTCGCCCCAGCGATCCCGGCCCCGTTCGTCCGCACCTGCGTGTGGAGCCTGGCCGGGCTGGGTAGGGATCGGGCCGGGCTGGAAGCCGGCGCGGGCAGCGAACTGAGCTCGGCGCGCTCGGGCGGCGGCTGCTCCGGACTCTGGGCAAGGCAGCAACTCAGTAACCGAACAAAAGGCGAAGGGACCTGACAGCCAAGCCACACCTCTCGCCCCCTCGAAGCTCCGCCCCTAAGGGAAACGCCCACCCGCTGATGAGGGTTCACTGGCTGCCTCTCCTGACAGTCCCATCGAGGGGCGGAGCCTCGCGCCCAGTCCCCTTCCACCGCCGCCTCTGTTTATCCGCTGGCCATTGGCCCCAGGGACTGCTAGTCGGCTCTGGGGACGGCCTCCAATTTGAGGTTCCATCCTCACTCCGCACCTATTGGCAGACAGAAGGTTACTTCCTCCTGATTGGACAAAGAATTGTCAGTAAGAATAAGGAAAGAACCAATGGGAAGGATGGGGTGTGTCTTGCCCCACCCTAGCTCTGAGCAGGTGAGACTCATTAGTCTCCCCTTCCCCCTACCTGTCCAACAGGTGAGTCAGGAGGCGCCATGGGAAAGAACAGACGCCTTCACAGGCCAACTCAGCGTCAGGCATGATGCTTCTTTGGGCTTATTCACCCTTGCCACAGAGTGGTAATAACATATTTGTATAGCATTTCATAGGCTTTTTTTCTGAGTTGGGATTTTTCCCCCAAATATGGAGTGCTCATGAGATCTAGCATTAGAAGGCCTGGGTTTGGGTTCTGCCACTAAGCAGCTGTACAATTGCAGGCAAGTTACTTAATCTTTTATCCTGTTTCTCCTCATCTGTAAAATGGGTACATTAGCTGGATCTCTCTCATGGTGGGGGGAATAAAATTAAGGTTTGCAAAATCACTTAAACAACTGCTAAATGTTAGAATTTAATGATATGGGGTTTATTTTAGCTTATTTTTGTGAGAGAGAGAGAGAGAGAGAGAACCAGCTGGGAAGGGGCAGGGAGAGGGAGACAGGACCTGAAGCGGGCTCTTCGCTGACAGCAGAGAACCAGATGCGGGGCTCAAACTCAGGAACCGTAAGACCTTACCTGAGCCAAAATCGGAAGATTGACCAGCTGATCCACGCAGGCGCCCCTAATGATAGGGTCTTTAAATATTTTTTAAGTTTATTTATTTTTAGAAAAAAAGTGAGCAGGGTGGCGGGGAGGCAGAGAGAGAGAGGAAGAGAGAATACCAAGAAGGCTTCATCCTGACAGCAAGGAACCTGACTCGGGCTCCAACCCATGAACCATGAGATCATGACCTGAGCCGAAACCAAGAGTTGGTCGCCTAACTAACTGAGTCACCCAGGTCCCCCTATATGGGTCTTTTTTCATTCTCATGACAATTCTGGAAAAAAATTTAGGACAACAAAATGAACCTTATTTCAAAGATGAGGAAAGTGAGGTTCAGAGAAGTCAGAAAACAAAAAAGTGGCCAAGAACCCCATTCTTCTAAATTTTTTTATGTCTTTTATTTATTTTTGAGAGACAGAGAGAGACAGTGCGAGCAGGGGAGGGTCAGAGAGAGACAGAGACACAGAATCTGAAGCAGGCTCCAGGCTCCGAGCTAGCTGTCAGCACAGAGCCCGACGCGGGGCTCGAACCCACGCAACATGAGATCACGACCTGAGCCGAAGCCGGCGCTTAACCAACTGAGCCACCCAGGCGCCCCAAGAACCCCATTCTTCTAATTTCAAGACCCACCAAACACATGTTCTCCTGATGGAATAATAGCATACACATAAAACATGAAAGCAACAGGGAGGGGTGGGGGGAAAGGCAAAAATAAATATTCTGGGCAGAGCCAGAGAGCAAAGATTTGGGACAAAGACAGAGAAAGTATTGGGGGATTGGGGGAAAATCAGGCAGTAGATCTAAAGCAAATCAACGCTGGCATGACAACACGGCCCCTCAGTGGTAGGAGATTGTGGGTTAGGTATCAGAAAGAACTTCCCAATCGGCAAGTTAGGAGGATGAAGGTCTTTCCTTTCTCTGGTTAGTGAGATGAATGCCTACTAGTGGGTGGACAGCATGCTGAGTTTACCAGAGACATTCTTTCATCAACACTGAAGTCTTGAGCACCAACTGTATGCTAGGCATCGAATTAGACCCTGCTAACACAGAAAACCAAAATGATCCTAACCCTCAAAGGGTTCCCAGAGAGCTAAGTGTAAACAGGTCATCTTAGCCTACTCTGAGTGTGTGGGAATTGGCGGCGGGGGGCGGGGGGGGGTTCGGGAAAAGGTCCTCCTTCAGACAAGTTCTATAGCCACAAAGTTAGCACCCAGGGAGGGCTGGGTTCAAGGCACCCCCACTTGACCACTTTCCCACCACAGAAAGGAATGATGGCCAAAACAGTCTCACTTCTGAGGCTGTGCCATCCAAGAAGTCTTCCTGGAGGAGGCCAGGCAGGTATCAACATCCTTAACCAGGTACCATCCCACCTACCAGGGCCACTCCCCTTTCCTTAGTTTCCTGGACTCCCCTTCTCTTGCTTTTCTCTGTGTCTTCCTCCCTACCTTACCCCGGCCCCACCTGCTTTCCCCCCACCCCCACTCCAGGTGGGCTGTCGTGGCCAGCCTTCAGCTTGGAATAGAGCTCCCAACCCTGGGCTTCACTTCCTCTCCCACCTCTCCCCATCCCCTGCCCACCTCCCACACCCACTGCTACACGCAGACACACACACACACACACACACACACACACACACACACACACACACTCCCTAGACCCAAGCCTGGCTTAACTCCTTTCTTCCCCCTTCAGCATACAGGTTGGGAGGACTGGTTGACCTCAGAGGGGTAGAAGAGCCTGGCGGAACAGAGGGGGACAAATAGGGTTTCAGAATAAAGCCTCTGTGTGTGTGTGTGTGTGTGTGTGTGTGTGTGTGTGTGTGTGTGTGTCTCCCCAGAATGTTCTCTACGTGTCAGCCTGAAACATGCTGCAACACGCTGGCCCCAAAGCTAAGCACTCAGGCTGGGACCTGGTGGAGGTACCACCCACAGCAGCAGGAAAGACTGGAATAGAGCTGTGTCTCCTCCCAGATCAAGGGATTTTCTGCACCTTTATTAAGCACCTACTATGTGCCCACCAGGCACTGAGGATTCATCAGAAGGATACAGAAAAGAATCAGAAAATGATGTTTGCTCCAATGAGCTCTCTGTGTAGGGGATTTGGTCTCAAGCAGCGAGGAGGATGAGAATCACTGTGGCCACAGTCTCCTCAGTAGCTTGAACTTGAAGGGAAAGCTACAAGAACATCTTCCCCAGTACCCTGCCTCCAAGCTTTTGAAGGCAGGGATTTTTCCAACAAATCTCCAGGAAGGGAGATTCTCTCCTTCTAAGCTCCTTCTTATGGGTAGCTTCACTTCTTATTCCTGAATTGCTTTTTAATTTTTTTAATGGTTATTTATTTTTGAGAAAGAGAGCATGCGTGACAGCACAAGTAGGGGACGGGCAGAGAGGGGGTGGGGGGACAAAGAATCTGAAGCAGGCTTTAGGCTCTGCGTTGTCAGCACAGAGCCCGCTGCAGGGATCGAATCCACAGGCCTCGAGATCATGACCTGATCCAAAGTCGGATGCTTAACTGACAGAGCCCCCCAGGTTCCCCAAAGTATTCCTGAATTTTAAAATCATTTCTCTTGCCCAGAGCTCAATGGAAGCAGAGTTCTTGAGCCGCTAAGAACACAAGTGGTTCATTCAACTTTGCAGCCCCTAGGTTCTTCAAGTAAAGAATGAAAGGGCACCAAAGTGGCTCGTCCCAAGTTGCCCCAGAGATAGAAGTTACTGGCAAAGAGGGCTCTGATGAGGATCCAGTATTGGGGCAGGGGAGCTGGTGGGGGACAGGGAGGTGCTTCCCTGGGGGAAGGTAAATGACAGCAGCCAGGCCACCCTCCTTGGCTCATGGTCCACAGGCCTCTGGGCCATAGAAGGATGTGGAAGGGATGCTGTTGTCTTCTCGGCCTCTGTGGGGGCCCCGTCCCCACACAGTGGCAGGCAGGACTTACATTTGCATATATGAGCTTCTGTCCTCACACCTCAGGGATATGCACTGACGGGCCCAGATTCAGACCCTCAGACACCAGGCATGTCAGTGCCCTCTCCTGAGCACACGCGCGCACACACACCCTTCTTCCCTCTTCTTTTGCCTACGGTGGTCTCAGGGATGGCCACCTCTATAAATGAGGATGGGGTGAACAGTTGGGTAGCTAAGCTTTGGGCTGATGATGTTGCCTGTCCACAGGAAAGAAGCTGCTGGAAGTTATTCCTGGTGGGGCGGACTGGAATCAAAGGCAATGCAAAGAGCTAGCAGCATCTTGAGCTGGGCCTTCTCTCAGCCCTGGGGCAGAGCCATCCATGGACCTGGGGAAGGGGCCTCCGCCCTGGGTCCTGCCTCTGCTCTGGTCCTCCTAGAGGGGAGGGGTGCCTCCAAACAGGAACTAGGGGAATGAGCCTACCCAGCGTTCATCCCTCTCCACTCTGAGACCACACTGGGGACCAGAAACTGGAATTCCCTCCCCAGAGCCGGCCCTGCTTTGGGAGGCTGTGGCTCTCTCATTCTGGCTCCTTCTCCTGACAGTGGACAACAGGAGCACGCCTGTTATGTGCACATTTAGGTAAAGAGGTGACAAGGGGCAGTTTTGGGGGACGGACGGACATGCAGCTGGGGTATCAACATACATGTGCTGGCAGCCAGTGGTAGTGCGCTGGGTGCGGGGAGCCAGGGCTGCAAACGGAAGGGCAGGTGGCCCAAGGGCTCAGGCCAGGGAATGTTCTCTCCGGGCTGCTGCGTTCTGAGGAGTGGGAAGGAACCTTCAATTCCATCCCAGCCTTTCGGATCCTTGTGGGGCTATACTTGTCAAGGTACATCTTACCCAACACTGTGTTAGCTTGGTTTGTCACTAATTGAGATCTCTGTATATGGGCCTTCGTTTGCCCTCCAGCCCCCTGCCTGCTGGTGTTGGGGTGGGGGGACTTGCTCACTGTGATCTCTTCAGGGCTGGGGAGAAGACACTGGCCGCAGAAGTGCCTCTAGCTCCCAAGCTCTTCTGGAGGGAGGCGGCCCAGGCATCCTGAGAACCAGAGCGCATGGGATCCTGCATGGCCAGGGGAGGGGGTGGTGCTCACATTCTTTTATGCTGCCCTTTGTCCCAGGGAGGAGCCTGGAGGCCAGAGACTGCCTACAGCCTGGTCCTGAGGGTGTGTGCCCAGCCAGCCCGGGGGGAGGGCTCTTAATTATAGAGGTAGCTCCCCAAAGGCACTTCACTGGAAGGCGTGTGGGCGGGGATGGAATGTCAAAGAGAAAACATGGAGAGGAGAAAACAGAGATAGGATGGCTAGAAATAGCACAGGCCAGGGTGAGATACCAGGGGTTGGAGGTGGTAGTGGGGGAGAGGTGGAAGAGAGAGGGTCAGGACCTTTCCAGGGAATGAATATCCCTGGCAGGTACCCCCTTACCTACGCTAACCCCCCCCCAACAAGTTACAATTCCAGAATTTCAGGGACCCTACAGGGTGGGCTCCAAGCATTGGGGTTGTATTCTAGAGCTGTGTCTCCCAGGCTTTCTGAGCAACCCCTCCCCCTCCTGAGAGTTTGGGTGGGGGGGGTGCAGCAGGGTGGGGGGAGCCTTGCCACCTGAGTCACCCCCTTGCTGTTCCTTCCCTGGGTGACTCCTGGAACAGGCTGACACAGCTGAGGCCCCACCCGCCCGCCAGCCTGCCTGCCCCTCCCTCTCCCAACAAGCCGGGAGAGATGCCTGTCCCGACAGGCGCCCTTCCCACGGAGAGGCCACCCCTCCCCTGGCACACGAGTGTGCAAACACACACACACGCACACACACTGATGGCAGGAATTTCTCTCCTACCTGTAGAGAGTCCTTGAGAAGAGGAAGAAGAAACAATCAGAGCCCTTGTCTTTGTATATATGGGGAAACTGAGGCTAGAGCCAGGAGAGGAACTTCCCTAAGTCACCCAGGCAGATTCCTGGCATTTAGGACTCCTGCCCACCAGCTCACCAATTTAGATCTTTTCCAGCCCAACCAAGGTGGGGTGCAGCGTGTGTGTTGGGAGAAGATGAGGACCAATTTTGCGGGAAGTCAGCTGGAAGTGGGACTTGAGGGAAAAAACTTGCAATTCAAGAGCCAGGGCTGGGGGCGGGGCGGTTATCAGGGACTTGCTAATCCCAGGGGTCAAAATCAGTAACCTCCACTCACTGCCCACCAAAACCTCTGAGGCGAGAGGGCACCCCCCAGAGGCTGAGTGCGGTGCGATGCAGAGACCTTTCCCCCACCACCCTAGTCTCCCTGCCCCAGACTCCAGCAGGGCGAGGACTGGGGCCAGGGCTTGGAGGCCCCTGACCCTATACCGTAATGCTGTCTTCTCCAGTCCCATTCTGTGGCCACCAGGGAATTTGAGAGTTGAGATCCCTGAATATTTCATTAGCACTTCAGCCTCTGTTGCAGATGCAGCCAACTTACAGCCCATGGATAATTTATGGCCCCAGCAGAGAGCTGGAAGTAAGTGGTGGGAGGGAGGGGCAGGAGCGTGGGGGCGGGTGAGGTCTGGACCCTGCTGAGGGTGCCCGACAGAAGCCAGATCCATCCAAAGTGTGTGTGCGAGTGTGTGGGGGGGGGGGGGACTCCAAGGCCGGGGACAGTTCTATTTCTGAGGATACTAATGTATTCCAAAAACAAAACAAAATAAAACCAACTACCACCACCAACCAGGTTTGTCAAAATAATTGTGCTAAAGGCTAAAGTCATGCGACAAGCATTTTCTGACTTCATTCCTACCCCTGTGTCTCTGTAACTGTGAGCATAACCTCATTTGGAGATACCAAAAGCTTTCTTTTTTTTTTAAGATTTTATTTTTAAGTAATCTCTACACCCAATGTGGGGCTCAAACTTACAACCCCAAGTTGCATGCTCTACTGACTGAGCCAGACAGGTGTCCCTCGAAAAGCTTTGAATGGGATGTCCTTCATGGCCATGAGGCCTCTAAAAGCCCTGCTGCTGCCCACACCACCACGGCCAGGGAGAGAGACCAGACTCGCCACTAAGAGTGGGCTGAACCTTGCTCCTTCCTAGCTTCCCAGGAAGGCCACCAGGATTTGGCCAATGGTCAAGGGAAAAGGAAGGCAGCATGTGGCCACTCCTTACTTTGCTCCAGGAACATAATGTCCCATGCTTCTAAAAGGAAAGACAAGGGGCACATGGGTGGCTCAGTTGGTTAAGGCTCTGACTCTTGATTTCAGTTCAGGTCATGATTTCCTGGTCCTGGTATCAAACCCTGTGTTGGAGCCTGCTTGAAATTCTCTTTCCCTCTCCCTCTGCCTCTCCTCTGCTAGCGCACACACACACTCTCTCTCAAAAAATAAAAATATAGGGGCACCTGGGTGGCTCAGTCGGTTAAGCATCCAACTTCGGGTCAGGTCATGATCTCATGATTTGTGAGTTTGAGCCCTGCGTCAGGCTCTGTGCTGACAGCTAGCTCAGACCCTGGAGCCTGTCTTCGGTTTCTGTGTCTCCCTCTCGCTCTGAACCGCCCTTTCTCACACTCTCTCTCTCTCTCAAAAATAAATAAAACGTTAAAAAAATTAAAATATAAATATAAATAATATATAAATAAATAAAAGGAAAGATAACCCAAAATGGAAAATGTCAAGTTCTCTTGGACTCTTCTTTGGGAGTGATGTACCTTAGTGAGTTCTCCCCCAAGAGTCAGAGGATTAAGGGGTGTGTGTGTGTGTGTGGGTGTGTGTGTGTGTGAGAGAGAGAGAAAAAGCAGGTATGTTCTCCCCTTACCTCCGTTTCCCCACCTGAGTCATGGGTGTGAGAGGTGCTCCCACCCCAAGGGCTGTTTAGGGGACAGAAGAGATGCTATCCAGGTGCTCTGGCGCCAAGTGGGACCCCGGCAAGGTGCTGATTAAAGGTGATGCGTCCACAGGTCAGCCTGGGGTTCGGGCTGGGGCTGGCTCTGGTGGGCAGCCTGGGGCTCCAACATACTTCCATCTCATCCCTGAGTCATCTTGGGGCTAGGCCAGCCTTCTAGCCTCCCGGTGCCGCAGTTTCCCCATCCATGAAGGTAGGGCCATCTGCCAGGGCTGTCCTTGGACAGGGGCTGCAAGTCCCGGATGAAGACCCCGGAATAGGGAAGCTGCAGGGAGGTGGGTGAGCTCAGGGCCTCTCCTGTCCGGTCGTGCTGCTGGCACCAGTGCCAACTGGACCTAGCCTTCTGACACAGGGAAGGGGACACTCGTGTCCCCAGGGGGACCCCACTCTCCCAGAGAAAGGGAAACACCAGGGTGAGACTTTATGAACTGTTTCTCAAACCTAAGGGGGGAATTTTTTCCATGGGAATTTATTGGAATTTTGGAAGAGCCTGTGGGACTTTCCCCCTGCACTGGCTTCAGGATTAAAGAAGGTGCTGATCTAAATGACCCCCCGAGAGCCTGTCCCCAGGCTCTCTAACGTGGGCCCAGTTCCACGGAGCTGCCCATGGTGGGGGTGGGGGCAGGCTCAGGAATCCAGGGTTGCAGATGGGATGCAGGACCTGACTGCCTGCTCTTCCTTTCCCCTCCCCCACCCCTCCCAGAACTCCTTGCTTCCCTCCGTGGGCTGCGGCAATGTGGGGGCTTTGTCTGCACATCTGGCCCCAAAACCAACACCTTCCTCTTTCTCTGAGCAGCACTGACTTTTTTTTTTTTTTTTTTTTTTTTTTTTTTGAGAACGAGAGAGAGACAGAGTACTCAGGGCAGAGAGAGAGGGAGACGCGGAATCAGAAGCAGGCTCCAGGCTCTGTGCTATCAGCAGGGCCCGAACTCACAAATCGTGGGATCATGACCTGAGCCACCCAGGCACCCCAAGGGGAGAGAAGTTTCAAACCCAGCTCAGCCTCCACTCAATTTGAGGAGCCTTGGACAAGGGGCCTCGCATTCCT
Source organism: Mungos mungo (assembly GCA_004023785.1). Classification (NCBI taxonomy): domain Eukaryota; kingdom Metazoa; phylum Chordata; class Mammalia; order Carnivora; family Herpestidae; genus Mungos; species Mungos mungo. Next base: position 18,529 of record PISW01008719.1, on the reverse strand, counting down.
CAGCCTCACCTGTAGCAGAAGGGAACTTGATGATCTAGGTCACAAGACTGTTTTGAGGGTCGTAAAGAACATGCCAAGTGCCCAGCACATGGTAGGCAACGCAATACATCGTAGTCGTGATGCTCGCCTTAGGACGGGGTCTTTCCAGGTCTGGGCACCTTTGTGGCATCTGTCTGGCCCTACTGTGTGAGGTCATCATCCCTAGTGCCTTTTTTGGCCTTCCCTAACTTGCTACCCATTATATCATAGATGCTGTGACTGATGAGGTGTTGGGTGGGGTGTTGGGGGATGGGGTAAGGAGGGACCAGGTGAGACAGATGTGGAGGAGGCGAGGGCGTCTGCGCTGGGTGGGGTTGGGAGATCAGGCTGGAGGGCCCACGCTGGGACTCGGTCTCACCGGTTTGGGGAGCTGGCCTGGCAATGGGGAGACGCTGCCATCAGGGAGAGGTGGGAGGGGCTGGTGACTGCCTAAGAAAGGAGAGCTGAGTAAGGGACATGGGGCTGCAGGGCCTGGGCAACGGCCTGGATGGGGGTGGGGGGAGCACCTAGGCAGGAGCTGGGGACACACCCCACACACACGCACTCTGTCTCCCCACCACGCATTCAGAAGAGATACTCTCAGATGCACACTTAGACACACACACTTCTTAGATGGCAACCCCTCAGGTCTCCCTTCCCCTCCTACCCACCTCTACTTTCCTGTCTGATGTATCAAACTAACCATATAATTTATTTATTATAACATTTATTGCTTATTGCCCACTATTGTACGCCCAGCACCTACAGTGGGCTTAGCACATATTAGGTGCTCCATAAATATGTGCTGAGGGGCACCCAGGGAGTTCAGTTGGATGAGTGTCCGATTCTTGATTTTGGCTCAGGTCATGGTATCATTGTTTGTGTGATCGAGCCCAGTGTTGGGCTCTGCACTGACAGTGCAGAGGTGAAATTCTCTCTCTCTCTCTCTGCCCCTACCCCACTTGTGCACTCTCCCTCCCTCTCTCAAAATAAACAAACTTAAAATAAATAAATGTGTGCTGAGTGAGCAAACCCCTCTAGAAACATCTTCATGAATGCACACACTGACAGGCAGAAACACCCTCCAGTCTCCGCCCCCACCACTGCCACAGACGTTTTCAGACACGGGCACCCAGGCTCACACCCAGACCCACACATCCACACAGCACACAAGACACAGACCTTCTGGCTCGGGAACACACACCCTTTCAGACGCACGCCCAGCTGTCCAGATTCCAAAGTTCCTACTCACAGCAGGCACGCTCAAACGCATCCCAGCTCCCCACCCTCCGGAGTGCCAGCCCCACGGGCAGCCCCTCCCAGAACCAGAGGGCGGGGCCTGGGGGAAGCTGACAGCACAGCAGCTAGGAAGGGGTGGGGTGGGGCAGGGCTGCCCTGGCACCTGGGAGCTCCAGGGAGACGCTACCGCTTTAGTCTCACCTATGTGGAGAGGAGTGAGGTCACCGGTGCCCTCAGCCTTGACCCCGCCCTGCTCCAGACTGACTGGCCTTCCTGTCTTCGTCCGACCAAAGACCCAGGGGAGGTTGGAGTGAGGCAGAGAGCCCTTCTGGGCACAGAGATGGGCAGGGCCCAGAACAGTTCCCCTGGCCCATCTGTGAGGAAGGCAGGGGTGTGGGCAGAGAGAACTAGGCCTTCCCAGCATCAGCTCCGCACCCCCAGCAGGAAGAGACACCTCCTTCAGCACCCTGACCCCTGGGAGGCCTGAAACATGAGGAGTGGGCAGAACTGCTACCTGCCAGCTCCGGGCCCAGAGTCCCTCTCCAGGGAGGCCCTTTTTGCCCCCACTGTGGAACATGGGGTGACACTGGGGACTGGGGAGTCACGGTGCTGGATAGTAGCTACCTGGCATCATCCTTACCTCTGCACCCCTGAACTCTCTACCCCCTGGAGCTGATGCAAGATTGGGCAAGAGGATCTTGTCCCACTGCCACCACTAGGTCTCATGTTATCAAACTGTATCCTTTAGAGCCCTCCTCTGGCTACTCAGACAGAGCCCCAACCTCTGCTGAGGAACGGGAGAATGGGCAGACAGCAGGGCAGGGCATGCTTGCTCAAACCCTAGAGAACCTGGGTCAGTAAATGCCTGAAAGTAAAAACCAGAAGTAAATGTCTTTAACCCCCTCCCTAAGCTCACCACACTCCCGGAGGCGGAGTAATGGGGACTAGGAAAATACAGCACATCCCATGTTAGAAATCAGAAACCATCTTCCAGGGACCAGGAAAGAAACTGCATGCTCCTGCCCCCTGGTGGCAGATCTGCAATTGCACTCTGCTTTACATCGTTGAGGGTCCACTGAGGACAAAACCGTGCCCCCTCGTCTGCCACGTGTTTACAGATGAGGGGAGATGGACCCTCAGCTCAGGGGAGACTGGATGCCGGGTGCTGCAATTCATTCAACAAGAAACATTTACTGAGCACCCACTGCCAGTGTGCCAGGAACCGCTGGACTCCTGGTCCGGTGCTCTTCATGACATGGGCTGCCCCTCTGCTGTCTCTGAAATTCAGGCTGAGACCCCAACTTGGAGGGGCAGGAACCTTCTCCTCCAGGAGACCATCCAGGTGAGGAGAGCACGGGGGGGGAGGAGGTCGGACCATCAGCAGCTACAGCACCACCAACTTGGGGTCCAGAGACCCAGACAGGAGACAGGAGGGACCCGGGGAGATCGGATGGGGCCTGGTCAGCTATGTCCGTTTTACATTTTTAATAAATAGTTCTTGCTGCTGCCCAGGCTGGTGAGGGTGGTACCATTGGGCCCAGGCTTCTCCAGCGCTTCAGGATACAAGGGTGGCTCTCTTCTCATGCTAGTTCAGGCTCCAGCTCTGAAAAGGAAAGGAAGGAGCACCGGTTAGCCTCCCCCCCCACTCCCAAAGAGCATCTGGGAGCTGTCCTGGGGGCAGGGGGACAGGCAGGAGGGAGGCTCCCTAGGACAGGTCTCGGCTGGTCCAGGCTCTGAGATGGATGCCATCCCCTCACACACAAGCTGGGACAGGATTGGCTAACAAGCTAGAAGCCCCCGCAGGAGGGGTCCCGGGGCTCCAACTGCCTCTGCAGCCCATTACATGGATCCTTCTGTGGCCAACCTCCATCCCAGGTCACACCCCCACGCTCCACCCGGACTCGAGTCACTGACCGGCCTCTGCCTCATCACCCTTGGCATCCGGCTCCTGCCACCAGTCAGCATAGATGCCCTCTTCGTAGTCCCCCTCCCCCTCAAACTCGGCATCGGATGGGGGATCCTTGGGCTCCACAGGTGGCACTGTCTCTTCCAGCTCCATCTATAGCAGCCCGGGGGCAGGGAAAGAAAGGAGGTCACAGCAGGCACAAACCTAGGCCGCTCCCTTCCTGGCTGAGGTCTCCCCCATCCCATCCAGTCCCCAAAGCCCCTCCTTCCCCAGTTTCAAGATCCCACACAGGACTCATCTGAGGGTTTCTCCCACAAGGTCCCGTTCCCAAACCGCTGCTCCCTGCGCCTGATGCACGGGGCTGCCCCGGCAAAGATTCAATGTCAGCATAAGCGCTGCTCTCTCCAAGGCCATTCTTTTACACATAAATTCCACAGCAGACGCTGCTAGTTCGTGCATGCTGTCTGCTCATGCAATTTCTTGGCCAGAAACACAGTTACCCCCCTAGCCTCACCTCCACCCTGTGCCTGGATCGCTCTCACTGACTTGGCAATGCCAGGCATCAGCTCCAGGATTTGGCCCTGGCCAATAGCCCTGGCTGGATCTGGAGCCCTCCTCTGGTGCCCCGTGCTGACTGCTCCCGAGCACTGTTTGTGCTTCCCTGACTAGACTGTGGGCTGCTTGAGAAAGGGACCGTGCCTTCTCATCAACTTACCCAAGCCCCACACACTGGCAAACAGCAGGCCATAGATAACAGTAATCAAAATGGCCACCATTCACCAAGCACCTGCTCTGGGCCAGCTCTGTAGAAAATGCTTTCCATACTTGATTTCATTTCATGGTCACCGCAGTGTTGTGACACGGGCATCACCCTCCCCATTCGAGACGCAGGAACAGAAGTTCAAGAGCTACCTAAGACTTTCCCGGAGGCTGCCCAGCTAGTGAGTGGAGGGACCAAGTCCGGCAATCGCCAAAGCCGGGGTGCAATCAGTGTAGCCCCCACCCCACCGTGCATGATGAGCGGGGACATGGGGGAGTGAACAAAGGTGGAGGATGAATAAATAAATAGACCCTGAGCAGCAACACCTCACAGAAATTCAGACTCCCAGACCCTCATTCAGAATCAAGGTATCACACTTCAGTCCTTCCTTCCTGGCACCTGCATTCATTCATTCACTGGGTCATTCAAACTCAGTTTCGCAATGCCAGCTCCGTGGCAGGCGCCATGGAAAGCTGGGAATAACCTGGTCCCCCATCCCAGAGCATGAGCCTCTGAGAGACTGGCTGGAGAAGGGGGCTGGGGGAAAGGAGATGGATCAGGGCAGCACATAACTCCAGGTCCAGGGAGGCACAGAGGGTCAGAGTCGATATTGCAAGCCCAGAAGGCAGAGCCAGGGCATGCAGGGAGGGCTTCCTGGAGGAGCTCCCATTTGAGCTGGGCTGGGGAGCAATTCAGCAATATTCAGACACGTAGAGAAGGAGAGCACAAGAACACGGAGCCGGGAGAGAAACACGGGTATAGAGAAGGGGCAGCTGACTGTCAGGAGGTAGGGCTGAGCTTTGGCACAGAAGCCCCCCAGGAAAAGATCAAACCCCCACCCGCTCATGGCCCAGAGAGAGTAGGTGGCCACTTACCTCGTCATCTGACTGCAGGTACATATGTGCAAACTCCAGCAGCTCCCGGAGCTCTGCCGTCTGATTGTGGTAGAGCATGGCCTCCTGAGAGGAAGGGGGAAAAGTGAGGTAAGCCAGAGCCTGCTGCCAGATGGTGGAGGGGCCAAGTCGTTAAGATCTGGGTCTTCCCACCCTTTTTCAGCTCAAGGAGCAGGGAACAGGTAACATCTCACATGCTGGCTGAAAAATCACAGTTGCTTGGGAGTGCCAGGGTTAAGGAGGAATCTGAGGACTCTGTTACAAAGAATTCCTTGGGGCCCCTGGGTGGCTCAGTCGGTTGAGCATCTGGCTTCCACTCAGGTCATGACCTCACTGTTTGTGGGTTCAAGCCCTGCTTTGGGCTCTGTGCTGACAGCGCAGAGCCTGGAGCCTGCCTTCAGATTCAGTGTCTCCCTCTCTCTCTGACCCTCCCCTGCTCAGGCTGTCTCTCTTTCTCTCAAAAATAAATAAAACATTAAAAAAATTAAAAAAAAAAAAAGAGTTCCTTAATCGATTAGCAATGCCTGCCACTGGTAAGGAAATCGAGGGTGCCCCATGACTTCCAGTCTTGCCCTAGATTCCTGGGGGTTTCCTTAGCTGGTCCAAGCTGGTCCCTGGGAAGGAGGGCAAAGGCCAGCAATGAGGGTGTGGAGGGTGGGGAGGGGAGCAGGTGGGAATGGATGGGTATTTTTGTAGGTGAGGCAACGTGGTCAGAAAGGACCAGTAATGTTCCCAGGCCCGTTCAGCTGGTGCGGCTGGCTTTGAACCCAGGACTCCAAACACAGCCCTAGTCTTTCTTTTCACTTCCCACCCTGTGTTCCAAAGAAGCCATGTGTCCGAGAGCGTCTCCAAAGGCGGTGCCCACCTCGCGGGGCTGGAAGTCCTCCTCCTCCAGGCCCCAGCGAGCCCGGTGGAAGCGGTAATACACCAGGTTCTGCTGCATGACACTGTCGTCAGGGTCGAAGAGCATGTAGCTGGCGGCGCTTCGGGCGGCCTGGCGCACATCATTCACTGCGGGCAGGACGGGAGTGAGGGGTAGCTCTGGCGTTCCCCTGCCTCCAGGGACAAGCCTTTCCTAGACCGTCCCCCTCTCCCAATTCAGTCCAGTGCTCCCGGCTCCCCAGCTGCACACCCCTCCCCAAAATCTTTTGGCCACATCACCCCACCCAAATAATAATGAAAGCTAGAATGTACTGGGCACTTACGATGTGCCAGGCCTGTGTTACTCATTTCAGCCTCACCATTATCATCCCTGTTATACAGACAAGACACCTGAGGCACAGAGACATTAGGTAAACTGCTCAAGCTCACACAGCTGGAGATTAATGGCACTAGGGAATGAGAGTCCAGCAGCCTTGCCCTCAATCTCTTTGCCAAGTGGACCCATGAAGAGTCTCCTGGGCCCTTGGTCCTTAGCTCCTCCACTCCAACTCCATCCTCCGTCTGAATCTTGGCATCTTTGCATTGCAAGAACTCTGGAGATGGTCCATCCCAGCCCCAGTTGATCCCAAGCTCTCCCCCAGACAAGGAGAGCCATAAATCCTGGTGCTACTTGTCACTGGCCATGTGACTAATTGCCCCTTGAGCTCTCTGAGCCTCAGTTTCCTCATCTGAAAAATGAGTCCAGGAATGTCTGCCGCAAGGGATCAGTGAAAGCTTCAAGTGAGATAAACAGATGTGGGAGGGCTTTGTAAACTGTCAAGTGCAGGGTAGTGGTTGGTTGGCTAACCATTTACCCAAGAGGTCCCTGAATTCTCCTAAGGTTGCTCCTTGTTCCTTCCCACCCTCTCACCTGTCCGCCACCCCCCCGCCCTGCCTTCCCTCCCATCACATATGAGGGACAGCTCCCCACAACGCAGTAACGCCCCCGGAGTGATGCTTTCTCTTCCCCTGCCCCCCATCCCAAGCCCACCAGGATGCTCACACTTGTAGTAGGCAAACTGCAGGTAATGATACATGGTGGCCACGAACTTCTCCACGAAAAAGCCACCCACATTGGGGGTCAAGTTGGCCTCACAGTCCACCTTGCACTGCAGAGACTCTGCAAAGAGATCTAGGGGGTGGGAGGCAGCGGTGAGGAGCTGGTGCCTGCCCAGCGATGCCATCACAGGAGGTAATGCCGGTAAAAACTGCTAGGGCCAGTGGCCTAGGCTGACTTACCACCCCCGCAACTCAACCCCCACCCCCAAGCCGGAGGGAGTTGGGGCATCCTGAGGCAAATGAGGTTTGGAGGTGGGACTGAAGCCTAGATAGAAAATTCAGGATAGTTCTTAATGGCCCCGCTGTGGTACCCGGTGGTTAGAGATCCACACACCACCTTGGCACCTTGGCACTTGAAGTGCCCTCTGCCTGAGGTCTGCGAAACCAGCGCCCCCCAGCCCCTTTAGGGATGTCACCACCTCTCGGCACCAATGCCCAGCACCTTGGACACTCAGGACTGTAGCCAGTCTTTCTCACAAACAGAAGGCTCCCCAGGCAGGGATAACATCTTACTTTCGTCCACCTCCCAAGAACTTCCTGGGTGCTCCATACATGTGTATGGGATGAATACTTACATAACAGGAGGCTTTAGGAGTTCTGGGAAGCAGCGCCCTGTGGGTGAGAGCGCGCAGCCCACAGGGGTCTGCAGGGGGAGGGGAATACCTGCTATGGCTGGGTAGAAGTCCTTGAAATCCACCTGCTCCTGCGCCCCCTCGCAGCCGGCCAGGCACCGGGCAAAGACGGCCAGGTACTCGGCCAGGGCCCGCTCCATGTCCTCCGTGCTGCCGCGGAAATCCCCGCTGTTGTAGAGCTTCACAGCCCTGAGGAACACCGCCTGCAGGGGTGCGTCGTAGGGGTCAGGGAGACTCCCAACACCTCCCCTCCAGTACAAGCCCCGCGGTGGCGGCGGGGGTGGGAGGGGAGCGGACTCAGCGAGGAGCTTCTGGGCCAGCCCTACCCCTCCAGCCCACCTCGTAGGGCTGCGCCTCCAAGTCCGTGAGGGGCTCCTCGCCGGCATCTAGCAGCCCCCGGTAGTAGCTGAGATACTTGGCGGTCAGCTCGTGCTTCGGGTTCCTCTGGAGGAAGGTGTAGGCCGCGGCCGCCGCCTTCTCCAGACGGTTAGCCTGTGGGACAGGGGCACCGAGGGTCGGAAGGGCCAGAGATCGAAGCCCTGAGTGCACGGGAGGGCTTGGTGGTCCTCGGTTGTGCGATCGATGCTGCTCCGCGACCAGACGGAACCCGACGCCGGCTTCGAACGTACGAGCCCCAGCCGCGTCCAGGGGACGAGATGGGGCGAAGGCGCCAGGGGCGAGGGGCACCCGGCAGGGTGGGGCGGGGGCTCCAGAACTGAGGGCGCTGGAGTAGGGGTGGTGGGGCGGG